>JAREIK010009358.1:0-89109 GCA_029783825.1 Sapria himalayana
TGTCTATCTATTTATCTAACTATCTTTATATCTATCTATCTATCTGTCTTTTATATATCAGTCTATTTGTCTATTTATTTATGTATCTTTCTATTTATATGTTTATCTATATCTATATATCTATCTAGCTTTTATCTATTGGTCTATCTGTCTATCTGTATATCTTTCTTTCTTATTATCTATCTATCTGGCTATCTTTCTATATGTCTATTGTATATCTATATTTCTGTCTATCTGTTTATGTGTCTATCTGTTTATCTATATATATATTGATCTATCTATCATTTTATCTATCTATGTATCTATATGTCTATCTATCTATCTATCTACCTATTATTCTTTCTATCTATTTATGTGTCTAGCTAACTATCTATATATCTAGCTATCTTTCAATCTATCTTCTATCTTCTATCTTATGTCTATCTGTCAATTTGTCTATCTGTTTATCTGTCTATGTGTCTAAATGTCTAACTGTCTATCTATTATCTATATATCGATCTATTTGTCTATCTATCTATTTATCTATCTCTCTATTTATTTATTTATTTATCTATCTGTCTGTCTATCTTTAAATCTATCTATCTGTCGATTTGACTATTTGTCTATCTATCTATATGTCTATATATCTATCAATCTATTTGTCTATATATATATATATATATATATATCTATATGTCTATCAATTTATCTGTCTATCTATCTATTTATCTATCTATCTCTCAATCTATCTATTTATCTGTCTATTTGTCTAGCTATCAATCTATCTATCTATATATTTATCTATTTGTCTATCAGCCTATCTAGATATCTATCTATCTTTCAATCTATCTCTTTATCTATCTATCTATCTAGCAATCTTTTAACTATCTATTTGTCTATTTATGTATCTATCTATCTTTCTTCTTTCTTTCTTTCAATTTGTCTATTTGTCTATCTTTTTATCTATCTATATATTTGTCTATGTGTCTATCTATCTATCTAACTATATATTTATCATCCTATCTATCTAGTTATCTATCTATCAATCTATATATTGATCTATCTGTCTATTTATCTATCTTTCTGTCTATATGTCTATATGTCTCTCTATCTCTCTAACTATCTATGTATCTGTCTATCTATCTTCTATATATCTATCTATCTATCTATTAATCTGTTTCTTTGTCTATTTGTCTATCTGTGTATTTGTCTATCTATCTTTTGCGTATCTATCTTCTACGTATCTATCTATCTGAATCTATATATCTATCCTTCTCTCTATCAAACAATCTGTTTATCTATACTTTATATATATATATATATATATCTGTATATTATTTTTCTATCTATCTGTCTATCTGTCAATCAATATATCTATTTATCTATTTATTTTTTTATCTGTCAATCAATCTATCTATCTATATGTATGTTTATCTATCTATCTATCTATCTGTCTATCTATCTAGCTATATATCTATTTATCTGTCTATCTATCTATCTGACACTATATCTAACTATTTATCTTCCAATCTATCTTCTGTCTATCTTGTTAATTTGTATATCTATCTGTCTATCAATTATCTGTATATATATTTATTTGTCTATCTATCTATCTATCAATCTTTATTTATATATATTTGTCTATCTTTTTATCTTTTTATATGGCTATTTGTCTATCTATATATGTGTGTTATTTATGACTATCTGTCAATCTATCAATCTATCTATCAATCTATCATTTTTTTGTGTCTGCCTGTTTGTCTATTTGTATTTTTGTTTGTCAGTCTATATATCTATCTATCTGTCTATATCTTTGTCAGTTTGTCTATTTGTGTGTAAATCATTGTGTATGTTAGTCTTGCTTGTTATATGTCTATCTGTATGTCAATCTCCCTATTTATCTATCTAACTATATATATATCTGTCTGTCTATTGTCTATCTTTCTATTTGTCTATCCCTATATTTATCTAACTATTTATTTGTCTATCTCTTTATTTGTCTATATGTCTATCTATCTATCTATCTTTCTATGTGTCTATGTGTCTATCTATCTTTCTGTCTATTTGTCTATCTATCTATCTATCTGTCTGTCTATCTTTCTATCTATTTGTCTATATCTCTATCTATATGTCTGTCTATTTGTCTATTTATCTATCTATCTATCTACCTATTTGTCTATCTATCAATATTTGTATTTGTCTATTTATCTATCTATCTATTTATCTATTTGTCTATCTGTCTATCTGACAAAATTTATATCTATCTATCTCTCTTCTGTCTATCTATCTTTTTATGTATATATCTGTCTATCTATGAATCTTTCTATCTATCTATATGTATATCTGCCTATATGCCTAAGTCTATCTGCTTATCTGTCTATCTTTCTATCTATCTTTCTATAAATCTGTCTATATGTCAATCTCTCTATCTATGTATATAACTATATGTCTATATGTCTAACTATTTACCTCTCTATTTATTTATCTATTTATCTGTCTATCTTTCTATTTATTTATCTATTAAACTATATATATATATATATATATATATTTATCTATCTTTTATCTATCTATCTATCTACCTATCTATCTATCTATCTAGCTATCCGGCTATCAAGCTATCTGTCTATTTATTTATTTCTCTATCTATCTATTTCTTTATCTATCAATCTATGTAGTTATCTATCTATCTATCTATCTGTGTATTTAACTTTATGTCTAACTTTCAATCTTTCAATCTATCAAATCTATCTATATGTCTAACTATCAATCTATCTATCTGTAAATCTTTCTATCTATATTTCAGTCTATTTGTTTATCTATCTCTATCTGTTTGTATATCTTTCTATCTGTTAATATGTATATCTTTTTGTTGATTTATATATCTGTCTATCTGTCTATGTGTCTATGTATCTATTTGTCTAAATGTCTATTTATCTTTCTCTCTATATGTCTATCTATTTATTTATTTATCTATATGTCTATCTATCTATGTATCTTAGTGTCAATTTATCTATCTGTCTATGTGTCTGTGTCTATTTATCTATCTATCTATTTGATAGTTTATCTTTCTCTCAATCTGACTATCTATCTATCTATCTAACTTTTTATCTATCTCAATATCTATCTATCTATCTGTCTGTCTGTCAATCTGTTTATTGATCTATTTATCAATCTGTATATCTGTAAATCTATATTTCTATCTTTCTGAATATCTGTCGATCTATTTATCTATCCATCTATTTGTCTTTCTGTCTATCTTTCTATCTATATGTCTATATATATGATATATATATATATATATATATATATATATATATATATATATATCTGTCTATCTATCTATCTATTTATCTATGTGGCTCTCTGGGTATCTGGCTATTTGTCTACCTATCTATCTGTCGTTCTGTCTATCTATTAATCTGTTGATCTATCTATCTTTAAATCTCACTTTTTATCATTTTTACTATCTATCAATCTCTCTATCTTTCTATCTATCTATCTATATGTGTGTGTATCTATCTTTCTATCTATCTGGCATTTTTTCTATCAATCTATCTATATGTCAATTTATCTATCTGTCAATCTGTCTATCTACCTATCTTTCTATCTGTCTGTCTATCTATATGTCAATTTGTCTATCTATCTATCTATCTATTTATCTATAATTCTATCTATCTATCTTTTTATCTATCTATCAATCTGTCTATCTATCAATTGTATATCTATCTATCTGTGCCTCTATATATGTCTGTCTATTTGTCCATCTGTATATCTATCTTTCTATATTTCTATGTATCTCTCTTCTATCTATTTGTCTATCTATCCTTATACCAATCTTCATATCTACCTATTTGTCAATCTGTCTATTTATGTATCTATTTATTTGTTTATCTCTCTATCTATCGATCTTTCTATCTGGATATCTATCTATTTTACTTTCTATTTATATATCTATGTGTTTATTTGTCAATCTGCATATATGTCTATCTATATTTTTGTCTATTTATCTATATGTCAATCTATTTACTTTTTACCTATCTATCTGTCTATCTTTTTATTTGTCTATATGTATATCTATCTATCTATCTGTTTGTCTATCATCTTTCTATCTATTTAAATATCTATCTTTATATCTATATATCTATCTGTTTATTTGTTTGTCTATTATCTATCTATTTGTCTAATTATCTATCTGTCTATTTATCTATATGCCTATCTATATATATGTCTATCAGTTTGTCTGTCTATTTGTCTATCTGTCAATTAGGCTATCTATTTATCATTCTATCTCTCTATCTATCATTGTTTCAAACTTTTTATCTGTCTATCTGTCTATCTATTTATCTCTTTATCTGCCTATCAATATTTCTATCTATCTATATATCTGTTAGAATGTCTATCTGTTTATCAGTCTATCATTCTAACTATCTGTTTATCTATCTATCTATCTGTCTGTCTATCTCTCTTCTATCTATCTGTTTATTTGTTTGTCTATCTATTTGTCTATTTGTCTATCTATCTACCTATCTATCTATTTATATATCTATCTATCTTTCTATCTGACTATTTGCCTATCTAACTATCTACCAATATGCATATCTACCTATCTATCTTTCTATCTTTCTATAAACTTATCTATATGTATACCTATCTATCTATGTATATGTCTATATGACTATATGTATAACAAATTAACTAACTATCTATCTATTTATTACTCTATCTTTATTTCTATCTATCTATCTACGTATTTGGTTATTTGGTATCTGGCTATATGGCTATCTATCCTTCTATCTATCTATTTATTTATATATATATCTGTATATATGTCTATCTATATGTCTATCTATTTATCTGTCTATCAGTCATATATATATATATATATATATATCTGTTTATCTATCTATATATCTTTCTATCTATCTATCTATTTGTCTATATATGTGTGTGTGTGTGTGTGTGTGTCTGTTTGTTTAGATATATGTCTATCTACATATCTATTGATCTGTATATCAGTCTTTCATTCAATCTAACAATCTATTAATCTGTCAATCTATCTATCTATCTATCTATCTATTTATCTATCTATATATATGTTTATCTATGTGTCTATCTGTCTATTTATCTATCTATCTATCTGTCTGACTATCTAGCTATCTGTCTATCTGTCTATCTATCTATCTATTTGTCAATCTATCTAGCTAAATTTCTATCTATCTACTTATCTACCTATTTGTCTAATTAACTATCTATCTGTCTGAGAATTTACTTATCTGTCTAGATATTTATCTATCTAGCTATCAATATGTCTATCTTTCTATATATCTTTCTGTATGTCTTTCTATTTATCTATCTATCTATCTATTTCTCTATCTTTCTATATGTCTATCTAGCTATCTGTTTATCATTCTAACTTCTATATGTCTATCTATCTCTCTGTCTATTTGACTATCTATCTATCTATCTATTTGTCTATATGACTATCTATATATTTGTCTATCAATCTCTTTATTTATCTGTCAATATATCTGTATATCTATCTATCTATCTATCTATTTGTATATATCTTTATCTATCTTTTTCTTTATTTAACTATCTATCTATATATCTATCTATATATTTGAATATTTGTCTATCTCTCGATATGTCTATATATCTCTCTGTCTATTTGTCTATCTCTTGATCTATCTATCAGACTTTCTATCAATCTATTAATCTATCATTCATTTAATGAGTCAATCTATCTATTTTTCTATCCATCTATCTATCTGTTTGTCTATCTATCTATATGGATATCCATCTATCTGTCTATATCTCTATATGCCTATCTATCAATCTTTTTATATTCCTATCTTTCTATTTGCATTTCTAGCTATCTGTCTATTTGTCTATCTGTCAATCTATCTATCTATTAATCAATCTGTCTATCTTTTGAACTGTCTATCTGTCTATCTATCTATCAGTCAACCTGTCTATCAGTCTATCTTTTTATATGTTTGTTTGACTATCTATCTATATGTCTATCTATTTATCTTTATATATATCGATTTGTTTAACTGTCTATTTATCTATCTATTTTTTTATTAGTATGCCTATCTGCATAATTTTTTTCTGTCTATCTATCTATTTATCTATCTATCTCTCTATTTGGCTTTCAGTTCTATTTATCTATGTGTCTATCTATCTTTTTGTATATCTATCTATTTATATATCATTCAATCAATCAATCTATCTATTAGTCTATCTACCTATGTATGTATCTATCTTTATGTCTATCAATATATGTATATATATATATATATCTGTCAATCTATCTACTTATCTAGCTATCTATATAACTAACTATCTATCTATCTGCCTATTTGTCTATATAGTTATCTTTATATCTGTCAATTTTTCTTTCTGTATATCTGTCTTGATCTATCTATCTCTCTATCTATCTATCTATCTATCTACTTGTGCATCTGTCTATCTTTCTATCTGTCTAACTATCTATATATCTATGTGCCTTTTATCTATCTATCTATGTATTTATCTATCTATCTATCTATCTGTCTATCTAGAGCTTTGCTAACTCTGTTTGTGGGACCGCTTTCCAGATACAAGACCAGGACAGATAACAGATCCACGTACAAGATCGCACGTGTGAAGGGAAGCCAGTTATGGCTTAAATAATATGTTGTGTATTTTATTTCTACCGCTGAGCAAAAAAAATGTAAATTAGGAAAAAAAATCTATTGTACAATTGAGAAAATTTTATATTATTGAATATTATATTGTGTGATAGAATGAATGGGACCCCCTGGGGGATGGGGTGTTACATTATTAATTTATCTTTTTATCTATCTACTTGTATATATATCTATTATGTATCTGACTATCTATCTATCTATCTATTTGTATATATATCTATTTGTATATCTTTGTAAATGTCAATATATCAGTGTCTATATTCAATCAATGTATCTATCTATCTATGAATAAATATTAAATATATAAATAAATAAATTAAAATATATGTGTGTGTGTGTGTGTTTGTATCTATATATATATATATATATATCTGTATGTCTATCTATCTTTCTAAACTATTTGACAATTTGTCAATCTTTCTTTCTTTATGTCTATATGTCTGTCTGTCTTTTGTCAGTCAGTTTAAGCGTCTGTCTCTTTGTCTATTTATCTGTCTACCTATCTGTCTATTTATCTATATATCTATCCATCTTTAAATCTTTTTATCAATCTATTAATATAACTATTTATATATATAAATATAAATGTATATATATATATATATATATATATATATATATATATATCTATCTATATGATTTTTAGTCTATCTATCTAACTATCTCTCTATATATCTATCTATTAGTTATCTATCTATCTATATATTTGTCTATCTATATATCTATCAATCTATCTATCTGTCTATCGGTCAATCAATCTATCTATCTATTTGTATATCTGTCTATCTGTCTATTCGTTTATCTATCTATCTATCTATCTTTATGTGTATCTGTCTATCTATTTATGTATCTATCCGTGTATCTATATATCTGTCTATTTGTCTATCTATCTTTCTATTTATCTATCTATCTATCAATCTGCCAATCAGTTTATCTGTCTATATGATTTATCTATCTATCTGTCTATTATTTTATTGGTTTATATCTTTATCTATCTACTTGTCAATTTATCTATCTATCAACCTGTCTATCTATTTATCTATCTATTTATCTAATTATCTCTTTAAATGTCTATCTCTCTATGTCTATCCTTTATATGCCTATCTATTTATATTTTTATCTGTCTGTCTTTCTTTCATTCTATCTATTTGTATGTCTGTCAATGTTTCTATATATATATATATATATATCTAGATATCTATCTAGCTAGCTAGCTATCTTTCTATCTATATATCTATTGATCTATCGATCTATCTATATATATATATATATATACATATCTATCTAACTATCTACAATCTAGCTATTTAGCTATATATCTATGTATCTAACTATCTATTAGTCTATTAGTTTATTTACCAATCTGGCTACTCGTTATATGTCTATCAATCTATTTGTCTATATATCTATCTAACTAACAATCTATTTATTTATCTATCTTCTATCTATTTGTCTTCTATATATCTATCTGTCTATATTTCTTTCTTTTTATCTATATATTTATCTATCTCTGTCTGTCTATCTATCTATCTATCTATCTATCTGTCAATGTGTCTATTTGTCAATCTAACAATCTGCTTATCTGTCTATCTGTTTATTTTTCTATTTTTCTATCTTTCTATCTGTCTATATGTTTATCTATCTATTTGTCTATCTATCTTTCTCACTATTTATCTATTTATCTATCTCCTTATATGTCTATAATCAATCTGTCTACCTTTCTATCTATCTACTTGTCTATGTATCTTTTTATCTATCTGTCTATATGTATGTCTGTCTATCTGTCTATTTATCTATATATCAATGAATCAATCAATCTATCAATCAATCAATCTATCTATCTATCTATCTTTATGTCTGTCTGTCTATCTATATATCTAACTATCTGTCTGTTTATCTATATATCTATCTATCTATCTATCTCTTTGTCTATTTGTTTATCTATCTGTCTTCTCTCTATATATCTATTTATCAATCTATCTATTTGTATATATATTTTTCTGTCTATCTATCTATCTATATATCTATCGAGTAATCTATAAATCTTTCTATCTATCGATCGATCTTTTTATCTATATATGTACCTATATATCTATCTATCTACCTATCTGGTTATATGGCTATCACTATATCTATCTATCTGTCTATCTGTATATCAATCTTATCTGGCTATCTGGCTATCTGTCTATCTATATATCAAATTTTCTATCTATCTATCTATCGGTATATTTGTCTATATATAAATCTTATTATCTATCTATCTATCTGTCTATCTATCTATCTATCAACCTATCAATATGTCTGCTATATATCTATCTGTCTATTTATCTATATGTTTATCTGTCTATCTATCTATCTATCTATTGATCTATTAATCTATCTATCTATCTATATGTCTATCTATCTGTCTATTTATTTATCTATCTATCTATTTATCTATATATATGTCTATCTGACTATCTATCTATCTAATTTGAATATGTCTATCTATCTTTTTGTCTGTCTTTCTATTTCTCTATTTGTCTATCTATATATATGTTTACGTATTAATCAATCAATCTATCTATCTATCTATCAGTCTATCTATCTATCTTTATGACTACCTATATATCTCACAATCTGTCTATATGCCTATCTATCTTCTATCTTTTTGTATTTTTGTCAATCTATTTATCTATCTATTTGTTTATATGGCTATCTGTTTATCTATATAAGTGTCTATCTCTCTCTCTCTATCTATCTATCTATATATTTGTCTATTTGTCTATATTTCTATCTATCTATTTATCTATCTATATACCTATATATTTGTTTATTTGTTTATTTGTCTATCTGTCTATCTGTCAATCTGACTATTTGTCTATGTGTATATATGTATATCTTTCTTCTGTCTATATGTTCTTCTGTCTATATGTCTATTTGTCTATCTTTGTATCTATCTATTTGTCTATGTATCTATCTATTTGTCTATGTATCTATCTTTATTTATTTTTTTTATCTGTCTATATATCTATCTATTTATCTATTTAAAAATCATTATTTTTGTGCAAAATTCTATCTATCTGTCTATCAATCTTTTTGTATATCTATCTATCTATCTGTCTGTCTTTCTATCTATCTATATGGTCTATCTGTCTATCTATCTATCTAATTATCAGTTTATATCTTTACCTATCTACTTGTCTTTTTGTCTATCTATCTATCTATCTGTCTATTTATCTATCTATTTGTCTATTTATCTATCTATTGTCTATCTATTTATCTATATGTCTATATATCTATCATTCTAAATATCAATCTCGCTTTATCTATCCTTTATCTACCTATCTATTTATCTCTCTATCTATCTATTTGTCTGTTTATCTGTCTGTCTATCTATCTTTCTCTATATCTATTTGTCTGTCTGCAATCTCTCTAACTATCTATCTATCTAGCTATATATCTATTTATGTATCTATCTATCTAAATATCAATCTATCAATCAATTAATTTATTTATCTATATGTCCATATATCTTTCTACCTACATATCTATCTATCTTTTTATCTATCTGACTATCTGGCTATTTGTTTATCTATCTAACTGTTTATCTGTCTATTTGCCTATCTAGTTATCTGGCTATCTGTCTAACTATCTATCTATTTATATATCAATCTATTTATCTATGTGTCTATCTTTCTATACGTCTATCTATCTATTTGTATATCTGTCTATTTGTCTATCTGTCCCTCTATTTATCAAGCTATAAGGCAATATATCTGTCTATCTATAAATCTATATATCTATTTCTCTGTCTATCTATATGACTATCTATCTATCTATTTGTTATCTATCTATCTTTCTATTTCTCTATTTATCTATGTGTATATATACCTATCTATCTATCTATTTATCTATCTATATGCCTATCTGTCAATCAGACTATTTGTCTATCAATCTATATGTCTATCTGTCTATATGTCTATCTATTTATATGCCTATCTATCTATCTATCTATATATCTATACGTATATCTGTCAATATTTCTCTCTGTCTATCTATCTATATATCTATCTATCTGTATATGTGTTTATCTTTCTATATATCCATCTGTCTTTCTATGTATTTGTCTATTTTTTTATATATCTATATGTCTATCTCTCTATCTATCTATATATCTATCAGTCTATCAGCCTATTTGTCTATCTCACTATTTGTCTATCTTTCAATCTATCTATCTATCTGCATATTTATCTATTGTCTATCTATTGTCTATCTACCTATCTACCTATCTGACTATCTATATATCTATCTGTCTATCTATCTATTTGACTATTTATATATCTATTTACCTATCTATCTATCTGTCTCTCTATTTGTTTATCTATTTATCTGACTATCTTTTTATATGTCTATCTATAAATCTTTTTATGTCTATATGTCAATTTGTATAACTATCTATCTATCTATTTGTATATGTATCTATCTATCTGTCTATCTATCTATCTATTTGTCTGTCTGTCTATCAGTGTTTCTGTTTATCTATCTATATATCTATCTATCAATCTATCGATTGATATATAAATCTATCTATGTATCGATCGATATATTTATCTATTTATGTACCTATCAATCAATCAATCAATCTACCTATCTAGTTATCAGGCTATAAGTCTATCCATCTATTTGTCTAACAGCCTATCTATCTTTCTGTCTATCTGGCTTTATGTATATCTATCTATCTATATATCAATTATTTATTTATTTATCTATCTATCTGTCTGTCTATCTATCTATCTATAAATCTTTCTATCTGTCTATTTGTCTATCAATCTATCTAACTATCTATCTATATATCTGCTATATATCTATTTATCTATCTATCTATCTATCTGCTATATATTTATTTGTCTATCTGTCTATCTGAAAATCTGTCTATCTATCTATCTATTTATCTTTTAATCTAACTATTTGTCTATTTGTCTCTCTATCTGTCAATCAGTCTTACTATCTATCTGCCTATCCATCTATCTGTTTATCTAACTATTTGTCTATCTATCTATCTAACTATTTGTCAATCTATCTATCTTTCTTTCTTTCTTGATTTTTATTTGTCTATCTGTATAAATCTTTATGTATCTATCTGTTTGTTTGTTTGTCTGTATATCTATCTATCTATATATATATATCTATCTTTATGACTACTGATATATCTGTCTATGTGTCTATATGTCTATCTGTCTTTTGTCAATCTGTCTATTTGTCAATCTGTTTATCTATCTTTCTATCTATATGGATATCTGTTTATCTGTCAATCTATTTATCTATCTATCTATATGTCTATCTATTTCTCTATCTTTATATATATCAATTTATTTGTCTATCTATCTATCTATCTATCTGACTACCTGTCTATCTGACTATTTATCTATCTCTCTGTATGTATATCTATCTTCTGCCTATATGTATATCTCTCTATCTTTCTATATATCAATCAATCTTTCTTTCTATCTATCTGTCTAATTGTCTATCTATCTATCTATCTATCTGTGAATCATTCTATCTGTGCATAATTCAATCTATCTATCTATCAATAAACCAATCAATCTATCTCTCTATCAATCTAGCTGTCTATATGATCTATCTGTCTATATGCCTATCTATTGATCTGTTTATATCTTTATCTATCTACTTGTCTATTTGTCTATCTATCTATTTATCTATCTTTCTATCAATATTTCTATTTGTCTATATGTCTATATATCTATCTTTCTAAATCTCTATCTCTCTTTGTCTATACTCTTTCGACCTATTTATTTATCTATATATCTAACTATTTGTCTATCTATCTTTATCTATATCTATTTGTATGTCTGCAATCAATCTAATTATCTATCTATCTAGCTATCTCTCTATTTATCTATCTATGTTTCTAAATATCAATCTATCAATCGATTAATTTATTTATCTTTATATCTATATATCCATCTTCCTACCTATCTATATTTCTATTTATCTATTAATCTGACTATCTGGCTATTTGTCTATCTATCTATCTATTTATCTATCTATCTGCCTATCTAGTAACCTGACTATCTGTTTGTCTGTCTGTCTATTTATTTATGTCTATTTGTCTATGTGTCTATTTGTGTATATGTCTATCTATCTATTTGTCAATCTGTCGATTTGGCTACCTAGCTATAAGGCTATCTATCTTAATAAATCTTTCACTTAATCAATCAATTTATCTATCTATCTGACTATCTGTCAATCTATCTTTTTGTAATCTGTCTGTCTATCTTTCTGTCTATCTTTTTATTTGTCTATTTGTCTATCTGTATATCTACAGGTCTATCTATCTATATGTCTGTCTGTCTATCTGTCAATTTCTCTATCTATCTATCTATCTGTCTGTCTATCAATCTGTTTATCTATCTATATGCCTATATATTTATATGACTATCTATCTATCTATATATATGTCTATCTGTCTATATGTCTATCTGTCTATCTATATAACTGTATATGTGTTTATCTGTCTATATATCCATCTGTCTATGTGTGTGTTTGTCTATCTATTTATCTATTTATGTTTATATATCTATTTGTCTATCTATCTTTCTATCTGTCTATCTGTCTATTTGCCTATTTGTTTATCTATCTATTTGTTTATCTGTCTATCTGTCTATCTGCCTATTTGTCTATCTATCTATCTATCTATTTATTTATCTGTGTATCTACATATTGTCTATCAGCCTATCTACCTATCTGACTATCTATCTGTCTAACTGCCTATCTATCTATCTGCTTATCTGTCTATCTGCCTATTTGTCTATCTATGTATCTGCCTATCTGCATATCTACATATTGTTCATCTGCCTATCTACCTATCTGACTATCTATCTATCTATATGTCTATATGTCTATCTGTCTATATATCTATTTGACTATCTATCTATCTATTTACCTATATGTCTGTCTATCTATCTATCTCTCCTTTTATCTCACTATCTATCTATATGTCTATCTATATATCTGTGTATATGTCTATATGTCAATATGTATATGTCTATATGTCAATATGTATAACTATCTATCTATCTTTCTATCTATTTGTCTATCTATCTTTCTAAAAAAATATTTATATCTATATCTATCTATCTATATATCTATCTATCTATCTGCATATCTGCCTATCTACCTACCTACCTATCTATCTATCTGTCAATTTGTCAATCTATATATTTATCAATCTTTCAATTTGTCTATTTGTCTATTTATCTATCTGTCTATTTGTCTATCTATATATCTGTCTATCTACCTATCTGTCTATCTATCTATATGTCTATTTGTCTAACTATCTATCTATCTGATTTACTATCTCTAGGTCTATTTATTTATCTGTCGACCAATCTTTCTGTCAATTTGACTATCTATTTATCTTTCTATCTGTCTATCTGACTATCTATCGGTCTATTTGTCTATTTGTGTATCTGCCTATCTATCTATCTATCTATCTATCTGTCTATCTATCTGTCTATCTGCCTATCTGTTTATCTATCTATTTATCTATCTATCTATATATCTATTTGTCTGTCTATCTATCTATCTATCTGTTATTTATCTATATGTTTATCTATCTATCTATCTGTTTATCTGTCTATCTGTCTATCTAATATCTATCTATATGTCTATCCACCACAAAAAATTATGATAATACCGACCGAAATACTGACCACAAAATTTGGTCGGTAATTACTGTCCAAAATATGACCAATTACCGACCAAAAAAGGGTATAAAAAATCCTACCAATCAAATTTGTGACAAAATACCAACATTAATTACCGACCAAATGTTTTTGGTTGGAAGTCGGTCGGTAGAGTTGTTATGGATATATTACTAAACATTTAACGACCTATCATTATAATTGGTCTGTATAGTATTTTTTTCAAATTTTTTATGGCTTCGTACATACCGGTCATATACCGACGAAATATATAGGTTAGTAATTATTGACCAATTCACAACTAATTTAGAGATCCAGAGATGAGCATCGTAGAAATATACTTCTGACCAAATTTCCGACTAACTACCAACCATATAATACCGACCAAATATATTTGGATAGGAATATGGTCTATAAATTAGGAGAGAATTAGCGAATAACATTCTCGAAAGATTACCGACCATTTAACGACCAAAAATATATAACCATTAAAAATAGTCGGTAAAGCAGTTATCCAATATATTTATAACATCGTAATAATCGACCAACTGCCGACCGGATATTTAAGTCGATAATTACTTACCATTTTACGACGGAATACTGACCATACCTCCCGACCAAATATTTTTAGTCGAAAATTGGTTAGTAAATTAGGATTGAAATAGCGAATAGAAATTGCCGACTAAATCTTGACTATTTAACGACCAAAAACATATTACTTTAAAAATTACTCAGTAAATTGGACTTCCAAATACTTATAAATTTGTTATCATCGACCTTTTAACGACCATAATTTTGGTCATTAATGCAATGTTTTAATTTTTTGATTTGAAAATAATTTGGTAAGTCATTATATCCTAAACTCATCAAAACTTCATCGTTTTCCCGAATCAGAGCCAACTATAAGCACGAAATCGCATAAATTTGATATTTCTTCTAAATCCATGTATGTTTTTCTTTGTTCTTCTCCTTCAAATTGATTATACACATCTCCATCTCTCTGAATTATATATAGACATTCGGAGTTTTATTTTTTAGTATATTCGGGCATTAGATTTTTCTCCTCCTCCTAATTTCTTAATTTTTGCTTATATTTCATTTAACCTAACATGATTTAGACTCGACACAATTAATTAAACTATAATTTTTCATTTTATAAAATTTGTTCATCTATAGTTTATATTTTTAGGGTTTTAGTGATTTTGATTTCAAATACATAATGTTAGCTTCCAAATAATCTTAAAGTTAATGGTTTATATTTATATAATCATATGACATTATGTATAAATGCCTATACTTTAATATATATTATGATTTATGTAAAATCAAACTTTTATTTAATGTTTATCTTAATTAATGTCTATAACAGTATAAATAAACTTTTATACATTTATATAATAGAATGATATTATGTATAAATGTCTAACTTTAATATATAAAAGTATTATATTATAAATACACATTGATATGTAAATATAAACATATAATTTTATATATAAATATTTAAAAATATGTATTAATGTTTATATATATCTATACAAAATTTACATTAAACTATCCTTTTTTATATTTTCTTATATAATAATTATGTAATATTAAATGATTATCCAATTTTGTAAATATTTATATTACATATTATTTTTTATATAAATATAGAATATTTATAATGTTTATAAATTTGTGATATATATACTATATATTATTTATAAGTGTTACATATAAATATAATAATATTTAAGTAACATTTATAAAAATATTTTATTCATAAATATTATATAGATACACATGTTTAATTACATAATCATATGCCATTATATGTAAAAGTATTTATAACTATATTTATAATAAATTTAACTACTTTTATAACTATATTTATAACTTTATATAACCAATTTGTAACTATATAATAATGTATAACTATATGCATAATTCTATATAACTATATTTCTAAAAAATTATATTATATGTATACTAATATATAACTATATATAATTATATTTTACTAAATGTATACAAATATAAATGTTAAATATAATTATATCTTTAACTACATATATATTTATAACTATATGCGTATAACTATATATAAATATTTGTATAAATATGTAACACTCTATATAATTAAATATAACTATATTTGTAACTATATAATCATATATGTATTCATAAAATTAAATTAAAATATTTGTTTATAACATTGTATATATTTATTTATAACTACTTATCACTACTTGTATAAATATATTTAATTTAACTATTTGTTTAATTATATATAACTATTTATAACTATATATATTATATGTAAAATAATATATAACTATAAATAATTATATTTTACAATGTGTATAACTTTAAAAGTATTATGTATAATTATATTTAAATATTAAATTTACAGCTTATATTTAATATATATTTGTATATAGTTGTATATATACAAGTATTTTACTATATGTATACCTATACATAACTATATGTATAAATATATAAAATTAAATTAACAAATATATAAACCTACATCTATAAATATACATTTAACTATATGTGTAACTACATGTATAATCACATGTAACAATATTTATAATTACATGTATAACAACATACAACATTATGATAAGCTATATGTGTATAACTATATATAAATATTTGTATAACTAAATAAATATCTATATAATTATATATAACTATATTTGTAACTGTATATACATTTATGTATTAATATAATTAAAGCAAAATATTTTTTTATCATTGTTTATATTTATGTATAACCACTGATAACTTATTGTATGAATATATCTATTTATATGTTTTATTATATATAACTATTTATAACTATATATATTATATGTAAAATTATATATAACTATAAATAATTGAATCTTACAATGTGTATAACTTTAAAAGTTTTATGCATAATTATATTTAAATATTAAATTTACAGCTTATATTTAAACTATATTTGCATATAATTGTATATAAAAAAGTATTTTACTATATCTATACCTATACATAACTATATGTATAAATATATAAAATTAAATTAACAAATATATAAACCTACATGCATAAATAAATGTTTAACTATATATGTAACTAATTGTATAACTGTATGTAACTATATTTATAATTACATGTATAACAACATACAATATTATTTTAAATTATATGTGTATTACTATATATAAATATTTGTATAACTAAATAAATGTTTATATAATTATATATAACTATATTTGTAAGTATATATACATTTATGTATTGCTAGTCCTTTCCAGGTCTAGCAATAGAATATAAATATATAACTACATTATTTTAAACAAGTTTTTTTGATTCAATGGAACATCTTCCATGGCACTTGGCTTACGAAGCTAGGATTGCTAGTCTTGTCTATTATCATTGGATGTATCCTCTAGAAAGGTAATATTAATTCACTAAACCAATTCTTTTCCTATATAAACATATTTATATATATACACAAAAATGACTTGTAATTTTCAATAATCTTTTTGTAGATACTTGGAGGAAAATAAAGCATGTAATAATGAATAAGGCTTAGGTTGAAGCTTCTATATCAATAGATTGTATTATGGATGAGGCTGCAAAATTCGCATCATTCTATTTCAAAGAAGGAGATCCAACTCTTCCACTTAAGAAAAAACAGAATGAGGTTTATCTTTATGATAATGTGGATAAAGAAATGTTTGAAATTTTCAAGCCTCCTGGTAAAGCAAATGGTGCTGAATAGAAAAGGTATCTAGCAGACTATGCATATACTTCAGCTCATCTTTATGTCCTAATGATAGTTTGAAAAATATAAAGAAAGTTAGATAGACAAATAGATAGGTAGACAGATTGACATGCAGATTGACAAACAATAAGCTGTGAGATAGATAAATAGACAGACAGACAAATAAACAGACAAATAGACAGACAGATAGATAGACAGATATATAAATAGTTAGACATAAAGAAAGAAAGATAGATAGATAGATAGATAGATAAATTGACATACATATAGATAGACAGATAAAAACACAAATAGATTGACAAAGAAAGAGACTGATAGATTGACAGAGAGACTGACATATAGATAGATAGATATATAAACAAAAAGATAGATAGATAGATAGATATATTGAGAGATATACAAATAGATAGTTAGATAGATAGACAAATAGATAGACATATGGACAAACATAGAGACAAACAAATAGATAGACAGATAGACAGACATAAAGACAGATAGATAGACAGTGAGATATATAGATAGATAGAAATATAGACAGAAAAATAGACATCCAAATAGATAGACAGAATGACAGACATATAGATTGACAGAGAGTGACAAATTGATAGACAAATGGATAGACATATAGATAGACATATAAATAGACATATAGACAGAGAGAGAGAGACAACAAATAAATAGAAAGATACATAGATAGATAGACAAATAAATAGATTGACATAGAGATAGATAAATAGACAAAACGATAGACATACAGAGAGACAGACAGATATACAAAATAGATAGATAAATAGATATAGAGCCAGAAAATAAAACATATAGATAGAAAAATAGAAAGATAGATAAACATATAGATAGATAGATAGATAGACATACAGATAGATAAATAGATAGATAGATAGATAGACAAATAGATAGCCAAATAGATAGAATGATATAAAATAGATAGACAGATGGATGGAAGGATAGACAGAAAGTTAGATAGACAGATAAATAAACAGATGCACATACAAATAGATGATCATATAGATAGACAGATAGACAAATAGATAGAAAGATAGACAAAAAGATTTATAGGTAGATAAATAGACAGATAAAAAAATATATAAATACCCAGATAGACATACAGATAGATAGAAAGACATAAAGACCGATAGATAGATAAATAGATAGGCATATAATATATAGACATATAGACAGATAGATTGACAAAAAGATAGACTGACATATAGAAAGATAAATAGACAAACAGATAGACAAAAAAATAGATAGAGAAATATATAGATAGATAGATAGATAGACAGACCTATAGATAGATAGATAGATAGACAGACAAATAGATAGATAGAAAGATAGATAAATAGAATAGATTTTTTTTAAGAAGCAATTTGAAACACTCTCAACTTTCTAGAGAGAGAAACAGTTTCCTAGAGAGAGAAACCTGCAATTTGGGTGGAAGAAGAAGCAAATTTTAAGCTGATTTTAATGGAATTGGATTACTTAATTAATAAGAAGTCCTTTTCTGATTTTATTAGAAAAACCGTGACCCCTATCGCGAGCTCCTCGCAAATTCACGCAAAAAATATCCAGGAACACTCGATATTCTTCTTGGCTGAGGAAATTCACAAGCACTCTGCAACTCATACACACACACTTGTGGGAAAATTTTCGCATGGAAGGCCCCGTATTGACGATATTAGGGCATTCTTCGAGTCATTGAAACTTAGAACACTCATCAAAATCGGGCTGATTGATGAGAAACATGTGTTACTGCAACTTCATTCCGATGAGGATTTCCATCGTTTATGGTTGAAAGGAGCTTGGTATATCATGGGATACCCCATGAGAACCTTTAAATGGACTCCAGAATTCAACACAAAGGAGGAATCGTTGTTGGCTCCGGTATGGATTCTATTACCTATGCTCCCGATTCACTACTTTGATAAATTGGCATTATATCGTATTGCGTGTGTTTTGGGCTCTCCTCTTCTTCTTGATGGTGCAACGGCAACACTCTTTAGACCGAGTGTTGCAAGAATCTGCATAGAGGTGGACTTACAGAAAACTCTCCCTCACCGTATATGGATTGGAAACACAGAGGGAGGTGGATTTTGGCAAACTGTAGTTCTAGAATACCTCCCTCCTTTTTGTACATGCTGCAGAAAGATGGGACATGCTATAGAGGCATGTTTGGTTAATAAAAAAAGATATGAAAATAAACAAAAACTAGAAGAGAAGAAAAGAGCAATTGAAAATAAAGGAGAAATGGTTAAATACCAAAAAAATTTCAATCGATTGCTCAAACAAATATACAGAATGAAGAAGTTGAATAACAAAAATAATTGAATATAATAGGCAGAATAGTGAGGAGGCAAGAACAGAATCCATAGAAAATGCTAAAAGGAGAGAAATGATGAAAAAAATTTCAGAGCTAAATAGGAGAACCGGAATTCAAATGAAAAATAAGAAACAGAGAAATAAAAGCTGGGCAGTCCTGGTTGAAGAAGATTCAGATGATGAATCAGAAATAAAAAGCTTGACTTCCCTCTATATAGATGGGGAAGACAATGAGCAGAAAATTAGAATCATTAACGATGACATTAATATAGAAAAACTCAAGCTAAAACAAAAAATGGGAAATAGAGATTGGGCAATTGAAGAACTAAAAATAATGGCCATTCAATTGGGTAGGGATTGGAAAGAGGAGAGAGAACAAGAACTAAGCTCACTAAGAAAACCTAGAAGCACGAAAAAAAAGCATTTGAATAAGATATACGAAACTAAATGCACCACTAGAGCACAGGCTAAATCCATAAAAAATGTATAATTACATCTATTGGAATATTAGGGGAATAGCAAACCCCCCCCCCCCCCCCCCCCATCAAGAAATAGAATTAAAAAACTAATATACATGCATAAAATTAATCTCATTTCGATAGCTGAACCTATGGTGGATAGACCTCAGCTATATTATTATAAAAATTTATTAGGATTTGAAAATGGTTATGCTAATAATAATGGAAAAATTTGGATTTTATGGAAAGATAATTTACATAATAAAAATATTAAAAGAAACTAATCAACTAATAAACTTTAGTTTAAGTCAAGATGATAATGAAATAATAACAATAATTTATGCAAAAAATAAAAGAGAAGAGAAAAGAATTATGGGAGGAAATGAATAAAATTTCGATGGAAAAAAAGCCTTGGATTATCGGTGGAGATTTTAATATAGTTAGAAGTCTTAAAGAAAAGAAGGGTGGTAGGACACCAAATAAAGGAGGGATGTCTCACTTTAATGATATAATAAATAAAACAAACTTAATAGAAGCTAAATTTTTAGGCTCACCATTTACATGGTATAATAACTGGAGGAAAAAAGGCACAATATGGGCGAGATTGGATATGGTCTTATTTAATTTTAAATGGTTAGATCAATTTGACTCTATAGAAGTGAAACACTTAAATATAACCTTCTCTGATCATAGCCCATTATTAATCACTATTAAAAAAACAAATCATACAGGAGGTTCTTTTAGATTCCAGAATTCTTGGTATTTTCATCATGATTTTTTAAAGATTGTGAAACAGTCCTGGAACAAAGAGACATTAGGAAATCCTATTCAAGTATTAAATAATAAGTTGAGTAGATTAAAAGTTGAATTAAAAAAGTGGAATAAGGATACTTTTGGGAATATAATTAAAAATATAAAAGATGCAGAGGAACTAGTATTAAAAAAAGAAATAGAATTTGAAAAAACTCAAAATATAGATCATAGAAGTGCTCTTAGCAAGGCACAAGCAGAATTAAATCTAAAAATATTAATGAACGAAGTTTTTTGGAAACAAAAATCTAAAATTAAATGGCTTAAAGAAGGTGATAAAAATACAATTTTTTTCAAAAAATAGCTAAGTTAAAATATCAGAAACATAGAATTAGAGGTATTAAAGATAATAAGGAAGAATGGCTTGAAAAAGATTCAGACATTCAAAGCTATTTTTCAAAGTTTTTTGAAAACCAATTAAGCGGAATAAGAGAACTAAAAAAAATTCACTTTTAAAAAACATAGAAAATAAAATCACCATAGAAGATAATAACATGTTAACTAAATTACCATAAGAAGAAGAAATCAAAACAGTGATATATAGTATGAACAAAGATAGTGCAGCTGGACCGGATGGATGGAACAACTATTTTTTCCAAGCCTTTTGGGATATAATAAAGAAGGATATAGAAAAAGTGGTTAATAGTATATTTTGTGGGGCTGAATTTGGAAAAAAATGAGGAAGCTTTCACATTATTCTCATACCTAAAATAGAGAATCCGTAGAAAGGGGAGGATTTTAGACCAATAAGCCTATGTAACACTATTTACAAAATTGTATCTAAAATTCTACCAAATATATTAACTTCAATTTTACCTAAAATTATTTCTAAAGAACAAACCGGTTTTATGAAAAATAGATTAATAATGGAAAATATCTGCTTGGCTAAAAAAATGAGTAGAGAAATAGGATCCAAAACAAGAGGGAAAAATGTTATTATAAAATTGAATCTATCCAAGGCTTTAAATAGAGTAGAATGGAGCATTCTCTGTTCTATCATGAGAAAGATGAGTTTCTCTGAAACATGGATAGATTTGATTTATAGATGTATTTCTAATACATGGGCTAGAATTATCACAAATGGAAAGGTAGGAGAAAAAATAAAACCAGTTAGAGGTTTAAGACAAGGTGATCCACTTTCACCATCATTATTTAACATTTATCTGGAACTCTTAATAGTTAATCTTAAAGATAAAATGAGGAATGGTATGATAGGCACATTCAGAGAGTTGAGGAACACTCTATTAGTGAGTTACCTTGCATATACAGATGATGTAATTATATTCACTAATGGCAGTAACAAATCACTACACAATCTGATGAACTTATTGAAATGCAAGGAGGAAGAAACATGACAAAAATTAAATAAAAGAAAATGCCAATACATGATATCACATAAGGCTCCAATTGCATTAGCTCATAAAATCAAAACATTTCGGGTTTCTCCCATAACAAAAGAGAAATGATCTATTTGGGCTGCCCAATATATGAAGGTAAACTTAAGATAGTATATTTAGAATTTTTTTTAAATAAATTAAAAAAGAAAATCTCGGGATGGAAAGAGGAATATTTAAGTATGGGGGGCAGAATTACTCTAATAAAACATGTTTTAGAAAGTCTTCTAATACATATTATTATGATAATTCAACCTTCAGTTTTTATTATTTAAAAAATCGAAAATGAATTAGCTAACTTTTTATGGGGAAAAAAAGATGGCAAATATAAATTACACTGGAAAAAATGGAGAGACTTATGCTACCCAGTTCAAGAAGCTGGATTGGGTTTTGTTAATCTTATGAATTTAGCAAAAGCAGGAGCAAGCAAGAGATGGTGTAGGTTGAAAGAAAATACCAGTCTATGGTCTAAATTTATGAGGGCAAAATATTGTATTAAGGATGATATCAATAAAGTAAAGAATAAAAGTAAGTGTTCACAAATATGGACACAAATGCTTAAACAAAAAGAGTTAGTTGATAGATTTTCTACACTTACTAAAAAAGAATGGAAATGGAATATAATCTCGGATGGATCATTTTCACTAAAAACAGTAAAAAATGAATTAAGAAAAAAGCTAAAAGAACATAAATTATACAAATGAGCTTAGAATAATGATAATCCACAAAAAATTAAAACTTTTATGTGGAAAGTTTTATTTAATATTATCCCAATTGACAATAATTTAAAGAAGAAAGGAATTAAGCTGGTTTCTAGATGCGAGTGTTGCTTAAATGAAATTGAAACAATGGACCATCTCCTTTCACACGGGAGAGTGGCAGCAGAGATATGGAATAGACTAGGATTAGAAATGAGTTTAAAATATGAATATCTAAATTTGAAACGTAGGGTTTAGAAATGGATTAATCTAAAAGTTTCTACCCCGGTGCAGAAATGGATTAAAATCAATGTGCCACTATTAGTTATCTGGTGCATTTGGAAGGCTAGAAATAAAAGTAGATTCGAAAGATATAAAATGATAATAGAAGATATCTAGAAAGATATTAAAGAAGAAACAAGTAAAATTTCAGAATCGAACCCTATAAAAATTCAATGCTCGAAGAGGGATAAAGAAACCTTAATCTTTTGGATTCTAATAGAAAATCAACCTAAACAATTTAAAGTAATATGTATAAAATGGGAAAACCCACCTCAAGGTAGTATAGCTCTAAACACAGATGGTAGATTCGATAGAGATATGGGCGAAGCAGGAGGTGGAGGAGTTATTAGAGATTCGAAAGGACGACTAATATTAGCCTTCAGTAAAAAGATGCAAGCATCCTCGGCCATTCATGCTGAGATATTAGCTTTAAGAGAGGGAATTAAGTTATGTAGAAAATTAGAAATTAAAAATATAGATCTTCAAATAGATTTGAAAATTGTTGTAAATTTAATCAAAAAGCAGACAAAGATGTGGAAATATGAAGATGACATAGAGGATATTTTACATAATATGAACTTTCTAAACTTTTCTATAAAGCACATTTTTAGAGAAGCGAATGCATTAGTAGATATATTAGCTAAAGAGGGAAGAAAGAAAGGTGATTAGGATTATAATGAAGAGAGTTTACCAAAAAAATTTACTGGAACATTAAAACTTGATAGTAAGGATTTTCCTTATATTAGAAAGAATAAAAATATTAATTAGAACTTGTCATTCAAATAAGCAAATAAGACCGTATAAGGGATCACCCTGGTCCGGAGGGGTGATCGAGATAAGGTAAGTGGCCTTTGTATGCATGGTTTTTCTATTTTTTTACAGGTAGAAAGGAAAGAAGAAACCGAAACTAATTTGAAATAACATTAGGGGATTGGCTTGGGAAAAGGTAATGGATGTATAGATATGTAGTATGCTCTGTAGGTACATATGAATCCGCATAAGGCAATCTTTAGTCCTTAGCTTGGTGGATTATACTGAATGGAAGGCTAGATCTATTTAAATGATATTGTTAGAAGTTGGTATTATATAGAGTCTGGTTGCTAGAAGTCTGTGATATATTTTCTGGAAGTATGTGTTATTAAGTGTGTGTTGCTGAAAGTCTGTTGCTTTAAAATGGGTGTTGCTGGAGGTCTATTTCTGGTTGTTTGCTGGAAGTCTGTAATAATAGGTGTAGAGTGTAAAAGTTAAAGAAGACAGTGAAGGAATGAAAAGCAAAAAGATGGAAGAAAGCATAACATCTCAAATAATTCTGAACAGCAATGGATCGGTCCCTGAAGTATCAAGCCAATTGCTAATTTGGTTTGAACAGGGAAGGGTGGAAACAAGGTTTCATTTATGTGTATGATACAATTGATCTTTTGTAGGACAGAAAAATTGCAGGTGAATGGTCAATCAGGATATAAATAATAGCAATCAACAATAATCACTTGGGAGGACAGCTTATAAAGATGATCAAAAACCCAGCTACCATCATAAGATAGTGGAGGGAGAATATGCAGCAAGAAATTAAAGAAGGCACGGGATGACTCAAAAATTGAGCTAGCTAAAAAATCCTGGAGGGAGAATCAAATATGCAGATTTAAAAGACATAAGACACTAGAGAAGCACAGAAACATAGAAAGAAGCAAGATAAAGCTTATTATACTCATCGAAAGATTGTGAAAGCAAGACAATGAATTAGCTACCATAATAAGGATAGCCATTAGCATTCAGAAGGAATATTTCCTTCCACAAAAAGGTAATGATAAGAGACATAGATTAACATAGCCATAGCACTAATAAAATTACATTTTATTAGATTGGTTAAATGTAATTTATCTTTATTTGAAGAATGGGTGTAAAAGGGCTAAGGGTAGATGATAGTTTGTATTAACGGTATTCCTCCACCAAAAGAGTGGGTTATTATTAATAAAAATAATATTTGATAAAAAAAAGATAGATAAATAGAAAAATAGATAGACAAATAGATAGAAAAATAGATAGATAGATAGATATATATATATATATATATATATATATAAACAGTCAAATAGAAAGAGATATAGATAGATAGATAGATAGATAGACAAGCATATAGATAGAAAGACATATATAAAAATAGATAGATAGACAGACAAGCATATAGATAGATAGATAGAAAGCTAAATAGATAGATAAACAAACAGTTAGATAAACAGATAAATAGACAGTTAGATAAACAGATAAACAAACAGATAGATTGATTGATTGATAGACAGACAGATAAATAAACATAAATAGAAAGATAAATAGAAAGATAAATAGAAAAATAAATAGAGTGATAGATATATAGACATAAATATAAATAAACAGATAGACAGTTAGACAGACAAAAAGTCTGACAGAAAGACCAACACATACCAAACACATATACAAACAGACAGACAGAAAGATAGGTTGATAGATAGACAAACAGATAGATAGATAGATAGATATATAGATAGATAGATAAATAGATGGATAGATAGATACATTGACAGACTGACTGATAGATAGATAGATAGATAGACAAGCAAATATGTGTGAAAATAGAGAGACTAATAGACAGATAGGTCGACAAACAAATTTATAAAAGGTTAAACAGATAGATAGATAGACATATAGAAAGATAGATAGATAGATAGATAGACAAACAAATAGATAGATATAAAGACAGAGAGACTACCAGATAGACAAATTTATTGACTGACAAATAGATATATACATAAATAGATAGATAGATAGACAATTAGATAAACAGTTGACAGATAGACAGATAGATAGACAGATAGATAGACAGATAAAAAGTCAAATTGATAGAAAGATAGATAGATAAATAGATAGACATATAGATATATTGATAGATACATAGATATACATATAGATAGACATATAGATAGAGAGATAGAAAGACAAATAGATAGATAGATAGATTGATTGACAAATAGATAAAAAGATAAATACACAAATAGAAAGACAAAGAAATAAACATGAAGATTGATAAACAGATAGATAGGGAGATAGATAGAAAGATATACAAGAAAATATACAGACAAATAGACAGACATATAGACAGACATATAGATACACAGACAGACAAACAGACAGACAGATAGATAGACAGATAGATAAATAGATATATAGATAATTATACATACATATAGACTTATAGATAAACTCACATATATGTAGATAGAAAGACAGACAGATAAACAAAAAGAGCGACAGATAGATAGACAAATAGATAGATAGACAAAGAGACAGACAAATAGATAGATAGACAGACAAAAAATAGACAGACAGATAGATAAACAAATAGACATATAGATAGACATAAAGATAGATAGACATAAAGATAGATAGATAGACAGAGAGATAGAATTACAAATAAATAGACAGATAGATAGTCAAATAGATAGACATATCGATAGATAGATAAATAGATATATAGATAGAGTGAGAGAGACAAACAGATAAATAAATAGATAGATTGATTGATTGACAAATAGATAGATAGACATAGATATAGATAGATAGATAGACAGATAAATAGATAGAAAGATAAAATGATCGATAGACTGACATAGATAGAGACAAATAGACAAACAGATAGATAGATAGATATATAGATAGAAAGTTAGCCAAATAGACAGATAAAAATATTGATAGATAGACAACATATAGACAGCCAGATATATATATATAGATAGATAAATATACAGATAGATACATAAAAAATAGATAGATAGATAGATAGAAAGACATGTAGATTGATAGATAGTAGACTAAGGGATAGACAGATAGATAGACAGACAGATATATAGACAAATAGAGAGACATAGAGACCGACAGACAGATAGAATGAAAGATAAATATATAGATAGATAGACAGATCAACATAAAGACAGACTAATAGATTGACAATTAAATAGATAGATAGGTAGATAGATAGATAGACATATAGATAGACAGATAGACATTAGATAGACAGAGAGATAGATAGAGAGATGCACAGATAGATAGACAGACAGGCAAGAAAATAGATAGAGAGATAGATAGATAGATATGTGAGACAAATAGATAGACTAATAGACAGACAGATAGATAGTCAAATGTATAGAAATATAAAAAAATAGATAGATAGACAAATAGATAGATGGATAGATAGATGTATAGACAGACATATAGGCAGACAGATATACATATAAATAGAAAATAGAAAGAGTGATTGATAGAATGAAAATAGTCATATAAATAGACAGACAGATAGATAGACAGACACAAACAAATAGATAAATAAATAGATAGATAGATTGTTAGATAGACAAATATATAGATAGATTGATTGATTGATTGACAGATAGATAAATACATAGATAGATAGATAGATAAATAGATAGATAGACAGCCAGGTAGATAGATAGATAGATAGATAGATAGATAGACAGATACATAGACAAATAGGTACACAAATAGATAGACACACAAATTGACAATCAAATAGATAGAGAGATAGATAGGCAGATAAATATCCATATAGACAGACAAATAGATAGACATATATACAGACAGATAGATAAATAGTTAGTTAGATAGAGAGATAGATAGATAGACAGATTATTAAATAGATAGATATACAAATAGAGGCATACATATAGATACACATAAATATAGAGAGATAGATTGACTTAGAGATAATAGATAGAAAGATAGAGAGATAGACATATAGATTGATAGATTGGCAAAAAAATAGAAAAACAGAGAGACATCTAGATAGACAGATAGTTAAATAGACAGAAAGATAAACAGATAGATAAATGGATGGATAGATAAAGTGATAAATAGATAGACAGACAAATAAATAGACAAATAGACATATAAAATAATAGATAGATTGACAGAAAAATGACATACAAATAGATAGATAAATTTATTAATAAATAGACAAATAGATACACAAATAGATAGACATATAGAAAAATAGATAAATAGATAGATTAACAGAGAGAGAGAGACAAACAAATAGATAAACAAAAGATAGATAGACTGATAGATAGACAGATAGACAAATAGATAGATATACATATATAAAAATAAATAGCTAGAAAGATAGATAGACTAAAAGACATAGAGATATACAGATAGATATACAATTAGAAAGTTAGACAAAGAGAAAGACACATAGACTCATAGATAGAAAATTAGATAGATGGAAACATATAAAGAAAGATACACAAACATATTGATAGACATATTGATAGACAGATAGATTGAAGATTAGATAGATTGACAAACATATACATAGATAAATAGACTTGTCAATCGAGATACAGTGGATAAAAAGATAGATAGATAGAGAGACAAATAGATAGATACATAGATAAATAAATAGATAGACATAGATACAGACACAGAGACAAATAGATAGATAGACAGATATATAGATAGACATACAGATTGACCTATAGATTGATAAAAAGATAGACTGATATATAGACAAATAAATAGATATATAGATAGCTAGATATATATATATATATAGAAAAATATATAGATAGATAGACATACATAAAGAAAGACAGATAGACTGATATACATATAGATAAATAGACAAATAGATATAGAAAAAAGATAGATAGATAGATAAACAGATTGATTACTAGATTGATATATAGTTGTCAGATAGATAGATAGATAGATAGAAAAATAGATAGACACTAAGAAAGATAGATAGGTAAACATACAGATTGATAAATAGGTAGACAAAAAGATAGACAAAAAGATAGATAGATAGATAGACAGATAGATAGATAGACAGATAGACATGCTGATAGATAGATAGATAGATAGTGAGAAAGTCAAACAAATAGACACGTTGATAGATAGACAGATAGTCAGATAGATCAAAAAATAGATAGCTAGATAAATAGATAGATATGTGAGACAAATAGATAGACAGATAGACATATTAATTTACAGACAGATAAACATGCAGATAAAGAGATATATAGATCAATAGACAGAGAGAAAGACAAATAGTAAGATAAATAGATACACAGAAACTCATATAGATAGATAGATAGGCAAAAGATAGACGATAGATAGTCAAATATAAAGATAGATTAACATATGGATAGATAGACAGATATAAAGATAGATAGAGGGATAGATAGACAGACAGATAAATAGATAGACAGATGAATAGACAAATAGATAGATAGTTAGATAGATGGATAGTTAGAAAGATAGACAGACTAGTAGTTACATAATTAGACATGTCTATAGATAGAAAAATAGACTGACATACATATTGATAGATAGATATATAGATTGATAGACAAATAGAAAAAGAAATAGATAGAGAGAAAGATGGAGAGAAAAATAGGCAGATATATAGATAGACAGATAGATAAATAAATAAATAGGTATTTATGCAAACAAATAGATAGACATATCGACAGACATAAGATAGAGATATATATAGATATATAGATGGACAGATAGACAAAAAGATAGATAGACAAATAAATAGACAGATACAAATAGAAAGATAGTTACATAGACAAATAGATATATAATTACATAGATAGATAGACAGACATATAAACATACTGATAGATAAATACTTAGATAGATAGAAATACAGATAGTTAGGTAGATTGATAGATATATGATAAAGAGATAGATAAATAGATAGACATGCAGAAAGATAGACATATAGACAGATAGACAAATAGACAAATAGATAGATTGATAAATAGATAGATAGATATGCAGACATAAAAGAGATAGAAAGATAAATAGATATTCAAATAAATAGATAGATAGATAGATAGACATACAGGTAGAGAGACATATTGATAGATATTCAGAAAAATAAACAGACAGACAGATAGATAGATAAATAGACAAATAGATAGATAGACAGATAGATAGAAAAATATACATATAGAAAAAAGAACGATAGAAAGTCAAATAGACATATAGATAAATAGATAGTTTGACAGATAGGCAGATCCAAAGAAAGATAGATAGAAAGATAGACACATAGATACACTGAAAAATAGATAGATAGATAGACAGATAGAAATACACATAGTTAGATTTATAGATAGATAGACATATAGATAGATTTATAGATAGATAATAAAATATACAAACATATATATTGACAGATATATATACTAAAATATAGGTTACACAATTAGATAGACAGATAAATAGATAGATATACAGACAGATAGACAGATTGATAAACATACAGAGATATAGACAAATTAATAGACAGATATATATAGATAGATAGTTGACAAATATATAGAAATATACACATTTAGATAGATAGATTTATAGATAGCCAGATAGATAGAAAGATAGATAGACAGATAGAAAGATAGATTGATAGATTGATAGATAAAAAAACATATAGAAAGATAGATAAATATATAGATAGATAGATAGATAGACACATAGATATATATAAATATAAATAGTATACATACTTAGGTATGCCGAAATAACAATATATAAACACTATACAAAAATAGTATACATAAACATGTGTGTATTTTAAATAAGTGTATTTAAACATAACTATACATCAATATGCATGTGTGATATAATTTGAATTTCTTATATAAGTGTATTTTACTATATATATATACCTAAAAAATAATATACATAAACATTGTTATATAAATTTAACAACGTATATTTAATATACATATATATACACATTTATATATAACTATATATAAATCTATTTAACAAAATGTATATCAACTTATTACTATATATATTATGTATTTATCTACATCAATATCTATACATAGTCATATGTCCAAATATATATAATTACATGAAATAATATATATAACTACATCTATAACATGTATAACTATATGCTTCAGAAACATAATATCCATTCATATAGGTTTTTTTTGGATATTGTATAGATCTTTATCATTTTCCCATATATTTTAGGAACTTGAATTTAATTCTTTCAATCTTAAATATTTTTTTATTATATTTTTATATGTTTGTATAAAGCATTATGATTTATATGTTTAGGGTTTTTATTTTTGTTTCAATTAATATCATTTAACTAAAATTGATTTCTAATAAAATGTTAATTTGTTAAAATTTATTTTGTAATTTTCAAAACAAATCACTAATATGTTTGTCTAATAAATATTATAAAAAATTCCTAAAATATATATGTGATATAGTTTCAATTTACAAAGAAAAACTTTAAAATAAAATTTATTTACAAAATAAAATTTTTACCTCATAATATTCAAAATGTTAATGTTTTATAAATATATAATATTTAAAATGTATCTATTAACTACAAAAAAAACAATGTAATGTCTTAAATTAAGAAAATTATTTCAAAAAATAAATACATATATTATTATGGTCATTTATATATTTTGAATAAAATAAAATAATTATTACTTGTAGAAAAATTTACTCTTGTATTTATATGGCAATTTATTTTGATTGAACATAATTAAATAAATAATTGATTTTGTATGAAACATTAAAGGCATGTATTTATGTGCACTACATTATATTTGTTTGAATTTTGAAGTTTCTAAAAATTTATTAATAACAATAAATAAAAGGTATAAATTTATTATAGGCATTAATATTTTAATAATAAAAGTATATAGACAAAAAAATAATATTATATATTTATGAATTATATTTTCATTTTTAAAATAATTGTAAAACCAAAATAATTTACAGATATGTCAATTTCATTTATTTATATGAGTATAATGATAGTTATTTTAATATAAATATTAAAAAAAAACTATTTAAATATAATAGAAGCTCATATATTTTATTCATAATTTCATTTTACTGCATTAATATGCTTCACACACACACACGCATACACATAAACACACACAAAAATATTTGTTTTTAATATAATAAATTTATAATATCTTATAAATGGTGTACATTATTTAATATTTTATTTTAATTAAATTTACAAAATCAAAAAATTTTAAATATATTTACACACACACACACACACACACACATATAATATAATAGTTTCAAGTGTAAATATAAAAATACATTATGTATATAGGTATATGTGTGTGTTTGTGTGGGTGTACAGTAATATATGCATGCATATAAGTATATACAGACAACTTTGAAAATGTAGATGCATATGTGAAAATTTACAAAAGTATAAAAATGTGTATGCTGATATATAATGTATATTAATGTATTTTAATGTATAAATGTGTGTGTGTGTAGGGTAGTGTATATGCACTTATATATTTATGCATATATATGTAAATATCAACATTAATTTTGAGAAGAAAAATACTTGAGCACATAAATATTAACATGTTCCATAGATTCGTGAGACCATGAGAAAAAAGTGACATTATTGCAAGATACAACAATTCTCCCATCTATATCACTTTGCCTCAAATTTTGATCAAAGTAATACTTGGAATGATAAAGGTTTATTCAAAACTAAATACCATGGTGTTACATTTTCATTCAATAGAATAATTTGTTCAAATAAAAAAATCTATTTAATATCTTCTTCAACAACTTTTCTATCTTCTTTTTCTAGTCTTGATAAGCTATTTTCAATTTTGATTATATGTACATTTCTTATCTAATATCTCTAGTTCAAACTATCTTAATAGTAAAATCCATCAAATCAATCTAGGGCTGACATCTTACTTTTCAATGAGATATTTGATTATAGAATATTTAGTATATACTATGACTTTGGTCCCCACTAAATATGATATTAATTTTCCAAAAGAAAAGATTTTTGATACAAGTTCTTTCTCTATATTTGTGTATTTTAATTAGGCATTTTAGCGTGTGTTGTTATCATTGTATATGATAACTATTTATAAATATTTGTATAACTATGTAAAACTCGACATAATTATATTTAACTATATTTGTAACTATGTAAACAATTTTTTAACTATATTAATAACTATATATAACAATTTTTTAAACTATATAATATTTGATAACTATATGAGTAATTCTTTATAACTATATTTTTAACAAAATATATCATATGTATAATACTATATAACAATATATAATTGTATTTTACTATACGTATAACTATAAAAATATTATATATAACTATTTCTTTAACTACATACATATTTATAACTATATGTATATAATTATATATAAATATTTGTATATATATGGAATACTTTATATAATTAAATATAACAATATTTGTATCTATGTATACATATATGTATTCATATAATTAAATCTATATATGTATTTATAACTTTGTATATATTTATGTATATCTACTTATAACTACTTGTATGAATATATTTATATATAATTATATGTTTAACTATATATAACTCTATTTTTAATTACATATACTATAGGTATAAGAACATATAAAGTTTGAAATCTCTCTCTAGTGACCATCTTTTGTGGTCTATTTATTCTTTTTATTTTTCTCTTCAGATCTATTTACTGCCATACGACAAAGGGATTGAGATTTAGGGGAATAAATGGGGTTTACATTCACAGAGTTGTTCCGCAGGCACTTTGCCAACAAGAAGATGTGGATTTTGATGTTAGGTGTTGATGCTGGAGGAAAGAAAATCATTATGTATAAGTTGAAGCTTGGTGAACTTATCACCACAATTCCTAATATTGTCTTCAATGTAGAGACTATTAAATACAAAAACATCAAATACATTGTGTGGGATGTTAGGGGTCAAGACAAGATTCACCCTTTCTCTAGGGATTACTTCCAAAAAACCCAATTTCTCATATTTGTGGTGGACAGCAATGATAGAGATCGAGTAGTTGAAGCAAGAGATGAGGTGCATAGAATGCTAAATGAGGAAAAGCTTCATGATGCAAATTTACTGGTATTTTCTAATAGGCAAGATCTTACCAATGCAATGAATTGAGTTGAAATTACTGACAAGCTAGGATTTCACTCTCTTCTCCAACACCATTGGCACATCCAGAGCACTTGTGCTACCTCAGGAGAGGGCCCCTACGATGATCTTGATTGGATTTCCAATTACATTGCCAGCAAATCATAAATAATTTTAGCAGGATTAGACAAACTTTGTTGACATATCTAGATGTGGATCTAATTTTTACCTATTTTTCTTGAGTTTTGTTCTGTTATGTGGATGACATCATGTATTTCTATAGAGATTCAAATTGTATTTATATTTATATATTGCACGCCTGAAATACAAGACCGCATTTACATTGTTTTGATCTGTTGTAAGTCAAACTTGTTTGTTTTCCATTTTGTCTTTTTTCCTTTGGATCCCAAAGGTATAAGAACATATAATGATAAATAATTATCTTTGACTATATGTATTACTTTAAAATATTATACATAACTAATTTTAAAAATATAATTAACAACAAATATTTAATATACATTTTTATATATTAGTATATTAAAAATGTATATTCCATAAATATACCTATAGATAACTATAAGTATACATATATAAAATTATATAAAATATATATATATATATCTACATGTATAAATATAAATATAACTATATGTGTACCTATATGTATGACCACATGTAACTATATTTATAATTACATGTATAATAACATACAACATTATATTTAACTATATGTGCATGACTATATATAAATATTTTTATAACTATATATAAATATTTGTATAACTATATAACACTCTATATAATTAAATATGCCTATATCTTTAACTATGTATACATATATGTAAATCTATATATTTATTTATAACTTTATATATTTATGTATAACTATTTGTATGAATATATTTATATATAACTATATGTTTAAATATATAAAAATATTAATATCTATATATACTATATGTATAATAACATATAACTATAAATAATTGTATCTTATTATATATATAACTATAAAAGTTTTATATATAACTATATTTAAATATATAATTTACATCTTATATTTAATATACATTTGTATATATTAGTATATAAAAATGTATTTTACTATACCTATACATAAATAAATGTATAAATATATAAATTATATGAATAAATATATATTCCTACATGTATAAATATAAGTATAACTATATGTAACTATATGTATAACCACATGCAACTATATTTATAATTATATGTATGAAATCATAAAACTATATATTTAATTATATGTGTATAACTATATATAAATATTTGTAAAAACTAAATAAAACATTATATAATTAAATATAACTATATTTTTAACTATTTATACATATATGTATACATATATGTAAATCTTTATATTTATTTATAACATTGTATATATTTATGTATAACTAAATATAACTACACGTATGAATATATATATATATATAAAACTAATTGTTTAATGATATATAAATTTTTATAACTATATATATTATATGTATAATAACATATAAATATAAATAATTCTATCTTACTATATGTAAAACTATAAAAACTTTATACATAACTATATTTAAATATATAATTAATCACATATATTTAATATACATTTATATATATCAGTATAAATAATATATATTTAGTATATCCATACCAATACATAACTATATGTATAAATATATGAAATTATATGAAATAATATATGTACATACATGTATAAATATAAGTTTAACTATATGTGTAACTATATGTATAACCACATGTAATTATATTTATAATTATATGTATAAAACATACAACATAATGTTAAACTATATGTATATAATTATATATAAATATTTGTATGACTATAAAAAACTCTATAAAATTAATATAACTTTATTTTTAATTATGTATATATATATGTAAATCTATATAATTATTTATAACTTTCTATATATTTATTTATATTTACTTATAACTACTTGTATGCATATATCTATATATAATTATATGTTTAACTATATGTAACTATTTATAACTACATTTACTATATGTATACTAACATATAATTATATATAGGATTATACTAATTTGTTGCACTAACTTGAAATAAAATGGCTAAAGATATAATATCAACAATATGTAGGCACATAGCATGGGAGTGTTCATTGATCAGGCTCATATATGGTATAGTACAAATAAGGGTCATACCCTTACCTAACCCCAGCCCTTGGGCCTTAGGCTCAAATATCAACTTATGTATAATAAAAGATGTAATATTTGATAGGTTTGTACTGAAAAAAATTAATTTCTTTTATATAATTCTTCATTATAACACGGCCCTCTCTATGTGTCTCTCTGTCCCTCTCTTTGTGTCTCTCTATCCCTCTCTAATTCATTTTGTCACTCTCTTCCTCTTTTTCTTTAAGTGACACACTCTCTTGTTATTTTCTTTATTGCTCTTCTTTCTTGCATGTTCTCTCTCTCTCTCTCTCTCTCCCCCCTCTCTCCCCCCCCTCTCTCCCACTCTCTCTCTCTCTCAATCTTTCCCCCCCTCTATCTCCCTCTCTCCCCCTCTCTCCTTCTCCCTTTCACCATTTCTCTCCCCCTCTTTCTCCCTCCTTCTCATCCCTCTCCCCTCTCTCCATCTCCCCATTCTCCCCATTTCTCTACCCCTCTCTCTCCCCACCTTCTCTCTCTCTCTCTCTCTCCCTCCCCCTCTCCTCCTTCAAACTTTAAATGTCTTTCTTTTTTGATTTACTTTCTTGTGTATTATCATATTTTGCTTCCTTTATCTAGTATTACTATGATATATATTAATCTTTATCGTGTTAAAAATTACTTTATCTATTCATGTAGATTCTACAAATGCATTGCCTCGATATTCATGATATTTAATTTTTAAATATTCATCTATAATTAATTTTATTTAATTATTTGTATATTTTGAAGTAATAGAAAGTTTTATTCAAAATAATGAATGGACATTATTTTTTTGTATATAAAATAGGGAAAAATGAGTTCAGATCATCAATGGATGTACAGAAGGTTCATTAATGAATTTTTGAATAAAGATTTTTTGATTAGGGTTGAAACTTTCATCAATTTTGCACGTAGTCAATCGAGATTTATGGAAGGAGAAATAATCAAGTATCCATGTAATCATCGCAAGTGTCACAATATTCCGTTTCGTGATGCAAACACAATGAGATACCATTTGGCTAAATATGGCTTTGTGCCAAATTATTTTGTTTGGATTTATCATGTGGAAAGTACAATGGCTCTGAATATTGAGCAAAATGAGGGTACTGAATCATTTGCTTGTAGTGAAGAACCATCAAACACATTCCATAAAATGATCACGAAAGCTGATGGTGATGACTTCAATATGGATAGCATGGATGAAGGACCTAATCCTAAAGCTCATAAATTTTATGAAATGCTTAAAGCTGCAGATAAAGAGTTGTGTCATGGTTGTAAAACACATTCGCAATTGTCACTTGTAGCTTAACTTATGAGCATTAAGTTAAAAAATCATATGTCTGAGAAATTATTTGATCAGGTGGTAAAACTTATGAAGGAGATTGTTCCGGATAATAATTTGATCACTAATAATTTTACAACACTAAGAAGTTACTATGAGGAATGGGTCTACGAGTAGAAAAAAATTGATTGTTGTTTAAATGATTGTATGTTATATTGGGGTGCTGATAGTGATTTAATTAGCTATAAGTTTTAGTGATCATTCTCAATTTAAGAAGGCACCTTGTGTTGTAGATATGCAACAAAAATTAAAGGTTGTCTTTAAGAAGATGTATTAATTTCCATTAATTACTCGATTACAGAGACTATATGTATCAAATGTTATAGCAAATAATGTGAGGTGGCATTCTGAGCATGAGGTTGAAGAAGGGGTAATGCGTCATCCATCAGATTCACTTGCTCAGTACCATTTTAATAATACACATCAAGATTTTGTAGTAGAAAGTCGAAATGTGAAATTGTGTCTTTGCACTGATTGATTTTAGCCATTTAGGCAATCTGGACAATAGTATTCAACATGGCCAGTGATAGTGACACATTATAACTTGTCTCCGTGATTGTGTATGAAGGAGCAATATATGATTTTATCAATATTGGTTCCAGGGCCAAAAAATCCATAAGACATGCTGGAAGTTTTCTTGCAGCCTCTTATTGCAGAGTTAAATCATTTGTGGGATGTTGGTGTGAATACATATGATATCTCAAAGAAGCAAAATTTTATTATGCAGGCAGTCCTTATGTAAACGGTAAGTGACTTTGTTGCATATTCAATATTTTCTGGCTGGAGTCTACAGAATGATTCACATGCCCATATTGCATGGCAAATTCTGATGCATTTACCCTCAAATTTAGTGGTAAATAGTCATGGTTTGATAACTATCGTAAATTTCTGCCTATGAATCATCCATTTCGAAGAAATTGAACTACATTTCGAAAAAATAAAACTATTATGATAGTTGCACCAGTAGTTCATCCAGGAGATGATATTATGATAGAGATTCAGAGGTTGGGTTTGAAGAAAGTATCTAAAATGGATGTTTCTGAAAGTAATGGACCAATAGGCAAAATATTTGGTTGGAGGAAACGTAGTATATTTTGGGACTTCTCATATTGGAAGTCCAATTTAATTCGTCATAACTTTGATGTAATGCATATTGAAAAAAATGTATTCGACAGTGTTTTCAACACTATCCTTAATGAAGATGGAAAAATAAAACAAACTTTAAAATCAAGCCAAGAGCTGAATGATTACCGTCGGTGTCTTGAATTGAAACTAAATGAGGCAATAGGAAAATTTTCTAAAGCTTGCTAAACACTTGATAAGAAGGCAAGACAAATATTGTGTGAATTGGTTAAAAATTTGAAATTCCCTGATGGATATGTGTCAAATATGGGTAGATACGTGGATATGAAGAATCTCAAGTTATTTGGAATGAAAAGCCATGACTGTCATGTATTTATGCAGAGATTAATACCATTTTTATTTCATGAATTACTTCCCCTAAGTGTTTGGAAGTCCTTATAGAACTTAGTTTGTTTTTCAAATAGCTAACTACAACCACAATCAAAATAGATGACATGGTGAGGCTGGAGAATGACATTCAACTTATTATTTCTAAGCTTGAACGAATATTCTCACTGAGTTATTTTTTGACTATATGGAGTATTTTTCGGTCCATTTGGCATATGAAGCAAGGATAGCAGGGCCAGTGCAATACATGTGGATGTATTTTTTTGAGAGGTACATACATATAATTTGCTATGTTTTATTATTTCGTACATAACGTAATATTATAATTTAATATAATTGAAGCATAGCATTGTGATTGTAGGCATCTTTTTAAGTTGATTTTGAATGTTAGAAACAAGGAAAAAGTTGAAGGTTCAATTTGAAATGCATATTTAGTAGAAGAAGCATCATCATTTTGTTCTTATTATTTTGAGGATCATGTCAATACAAAGAATAGAAATGTGCCGCGGAATGATGAAGGTCATGTGAAGGTAGAAGATGTGTATGTGGACAAACTATCTATCTTCAAGCACCCTGGAAGAGAATTTGGAAGATCAATGAAAAGATGTATAACAGATGAAGGCTACAAAGCAACTCAGAGCTACGTTTAACTTAATTGTGAGGAAGTTGCACCATACTTTGAGTATGTATATCCAAAATGGTTGAATATTTAATCATAGTTTAATTTTATCTTTAATAGGAATTATTAAAAATTGATATACATTTTTCATTCTCATTTTATATTTCTACAGCATTTATGTTGAGTAGTTAAAATATAGGCAACTAGTAATTTCCAGCAATGATGGCGATTATATCTTAGAAACTGAATTTGTGAATTGGTAAAAAAATTTTGTAAGAATTATTAAATTTTAAATTTTAAATTTTTGAATTATTTAATTTATTAGTATCTTTTATTTGTTAATATCCTTTTTTAATTTATGTCACATGCAAATGATCCTTCAAATGGAGACTCAAATATTTTCATTCAGAATCTAAGTAAAGGCCCGTTTAGATATGTGACAACCTATCCTCGGTATTTTGTTAATGAATATAAATTTCACACAATCGGACATGGTTCTTCTAAAACAACATTGAATAGCGGTATATGCATTAAAGGCTCAGGTTATAGTGCATATGAGATTAATTATTATGGTCAACTCAAAGAAGTTATTGAATTGGAGTATCCTAGACTCAAAACTAATAGGATTGTATTATTTTAGTGTGAGTGGTTTGATCCTACACGAAATGTGGGTACAAAGATTCATTCGAATTATAAGCTAGTGGATGTTAACGATAAATGTAGATATAATCGATATGAGTCATTTATTATGGCAGTTCAAGTCACTCAAGTATATTATTGTACATATCCAAGTTTATCTCATGATAAGAGAGATTGGTGGGTGATTTGAAAAATCAAAGCTCGATCAAAATTTGAAGTACCAACATCACAAAAAAGAAGTGCATACTTAGATATTGCACCGGTATTCTAGAAAGATGACATAAATAATATTGAGCCTGTGAATGTAGATGAAGATCCGGAATATTTTTGTGATTCAAATGGTGGCATAATAGAAATTGAAGATGAAAAATTTCTATCTAAAGATGAGTTTGAACATCTATCATAATCAGACGAAATATCAAAAGATCTGTTGGGGGATTACATTGATACCTATAATTAAATTGTTATAATTTTATTATAATATTAAACTATTAAAAAAAATTTATATTTTGTTGAAATCTATCAGTGTGTTTTATTCAAAAATGCATGCTTGTTCATCATATCTCTATTATTTGTTATATGTTTTATTTTGTAGAGTAGATGGCACATAAAGGACGTGGCCGTGGTGGAGGTGGACGTAAACATAGAAATGAACCAAATTCATCTAGTATGTTATATCATGTTGCAGTATCAGTACCATCTCATAGTCACTATATCCAGACTTTAACAACATAATTACCATCTTCATTTATATCACCATCACCTTCATTGAGACCTCTATTATCACCTTTATGAGATATAAGCCCATAACCCATTGTGCTTTCTACACACACTTTTTATCCATCTCTATCTTCAACACCATATTTTACACTGATGTTCCCCCATTTATAAAACCAACGACTTCATCAAATGTTGTAGCTTCCTCTACAGTCAATGCAATGTTGGAAATTTAGATTGTCGATCGGAGGTAAAAGAAATATGTAAAAATGACTTGAAAAAAAAATTTTGATGTTTTCGTTAGTAGTTTTTTTTATTGTTATGATTTGCTTGTTTTCAATGTTATTTATTTATTTGTATAGTTTTATTCCATCTCACAAGTGTTCGACTATAATTACAATGTCTTTCAAGAAAATGGTTGATTCTAAAGCATTCTCCTGGAAGAAAGTTTCTGAATCGACATAAGAGTCATATTTTAATGACATTTAGGTAAAAATAACAAAATAAAAGCATTGAAAAATAATTATCTAATTACTTAACTATTATGTTGGTTTTTATTTAAGTAGTAAATAACTATGTTCTTATTATTAATATAAATTCTTTTATGATTTTTCTATATATAGAATCAGTGCACATGGATACCCAAATTTGATGGAAAGATAAAGTCATAATGAGAGATCAAAGCTGCTCAACGGTAATCTGATTTTGTCCATAAATTAAAGAATATTAAAGAAAGGCCTGATTTTATATCTCAGGATGACTGGCCCGAGTGGGCTTAATTATTGGGAGGTGCCATATGTGAAGAAAAAAATCAGATATTAACAGGAATAATCAATGAAGTGAGGTAGTTGGACTAGGTACAAGAATATGTCGACACAAAGGAGGGTCAAAGTCGAGCATTGAGCATGATCAAGATTTGATACAATTTTAAAATTCTAAACATTTATATATTTTGTGGTTGTCCTAATAGTCCAATAAATTAAATCTCTGCATGGTTTTATTAATTTGTTTACATTTTTTAATCATTTGTTTTTTTATGACTTAATAAAAACATATTTTAGGCTGGAGAATTGGGTCGAGATCCAAATTTTTATAAGATTTTTAGGAAGATGCATAAATTAAATAGTATGTTGACAACAAGTCTTAGATGATTCTGTAAGAATTTGTGATATTAATTAGATTTTATAAAACTACAGTACATTACGAAAATTGTTTGAAATGAAAAATATTTATTTTATTTTTTATATATCTAGAATAGTTTTTTCTCTATTTTATCTCAGGATCTAATGGAGGAATGTGTGACAGCTGCTCATCAACAAGTTGATGGTTCTATGGATCTTCAACCAATTGACTATGATCCAATTTATTTGGAGGCCATAGGAGATCAAAAGAAGCAGTGAGTGTACGGAATCAGCTCTAAGGGAATGACATTTTGTTGTAGAAGTTGTGCTTCTAATTCATCTGTCTCAGCAATGGTTGATGAGGTTGTCGAATAACAAGCACTAGAAACAAATGCATGAATTGTAGTTATGGAGACCAAAATGAAAAAGAATGATGAGTAGATATCTCATTTGAAGGAAGAAATATATGATATTAAGAATAAAAGGATGAGAAGTATACTAATTTGATGGAAGAAATGCAAGAAATTAAAGAAATGAATAATGAGATGAAAGAAATTAAGAATATAATGCAATAATAGATGTCCTATATGGAGTCACAGTTAGCGGTATTGATGCAACATATAGCATTTTGAGATCCAGCTATGAAACCTCACAGGAGAGGCTAGCATTCCCTACAAATTATGAGGATGATTTCGTCTGAGAATTATTTCTAAACTGTTATTTATTTTTATCTATGTGTAGCAAATAATTATAATATTTTTTTGCAGGTTTCAATTCTTTTTATTCTAGTTTTGTTCTTTGCTTTTCTGATTAACCTAATTATGAATCTTTGCAAGACACATTATGTGAGATACAAGAAAAATTTTAATTACAAAGCATTCGGACTATTACCATGGTCCTTCTAATGCATGGGTCCTATATTACCGATATTAGCTTTATCAAAAGGAGGCCTAGCTTATCTTATCTTTATTATTCTCAAAACATTTTATTTTTGCACACACACTCTCTCTCTAAACATAATTGCTATACATCTTTTGAATTTTTATTAAAGATGTATGATAATCAACTTTAATTTGTGTTTGTTCATGTCTATAATAATTTTTTTAATATATCTGTGAATATGTTTTTGTGTCTTTGAATTTTTTGGCTAGAGTTTTAGCCAATTATAGGTATATAAAAGACTATTTTCAGTAGTGGTGGTGATGGCAGCATTGGTGGTGATGGCAGAGGCTGCAGTAGCTATAGTAGCGATAGCGGCGGCTACAGCGGCAGCAATAGCTGCAACGGAAGTAGCATCGGCAATGGTGGTAGTGGTGGTAGCAGTGGTAGCAGTGGTAGGAGTGATAGTAGTGCCAACGACAGCGGCAGTGACAGTAGCGATAATGGCTGCAATGGAGGCAACAACGGCATCAGTGGCAGTGGTAGTAGTGGAGGCAGCAGCTGCATCAGTGGTAGAGGCAGCAGCTGCATCAGTGGTAGTGGCAGCAGCAGCAGCAGTAGCGGCAGCACTAGCAGTGGCTGCAGCAGCAGCAGTAGCGGCAGCACTAGCAGTGGCTGCAGCAGCATTAGTGGCTACAGCGCCGGCAATGGTGACAACACAAGCAATAGTGGCAGCAGTGGTAGAAGTGGCAGCAATGGCAGTAGTATAGGCAAGAGCATCAGTGGCAGGGGCAGCAGCAGCAGCATCAGGATCGGTAGTGATAACAAGAACTACAGCAACGGCAATAAATGTAGTATATACGTACGTATATAGTTAGTATATACATATGTATAATACTACAATATTTTAAGTACATATATAATGAGTATATATGTACTCAGTATATATGTATGCATAATACTATAGTTTATATGTCCATATACTATAGTAATATATGTGCGAGTGAAATGTAGTAAATAGGTACATATTTACTATGGTAATATTTATTTATAAAAACATTGTTTTTTTATTTAATTTGATTTGATTGAATGGTTTAAATTTCTTACAGATATGGTACCACATTATTTCCCATACGAAGCTTGTATAAGTAAAGGGATTTTTCAACAGACATGACACACTGAGAATCAGATAGCTTTTTCGTAGCAGAAAGTTGGTGCTGAGGGAGTAGAGGGAGAGAAAGCAACGTCAATGCAGGGATAGATTATAATTTATGCACTGTCGGTAGATACATTGATTAATAAGAAGTAATTAAATTTTGTTATTTTTTAGTTTTAGTTATATAAAATATTGTATTAGAATAAGATATAAAATGAATTTTTTTTGTTTAATTTAAAATTTTCATTTATAGTTTTTGTTTTTATTCAATTTCATTTAATAATATTATATTATTTAATTATATTTTTTGTCAAAGCTGTATGACAATCAACTTTAATTTGTGTTTGTTCTTGTCTATAATAACTATTTTTATATATTTGTAAATATCTTTGTGTGTCTTCAAATTTTTTGGGTAGAGTTTTAGCCTATTATAGGTATGTAAAAGCCTATTATTAGTAGTAGCGGTGGTAGCGGTGACAGCAGTGGTAATGATGGCAGCGGCAGTGGTGGCGGCCGTGGCAGCTACGGCAGTGATAGTGACGGCTACTGTGGTGGCTGCAACAGTGACAACAGCTGCAGTAGTGGCTGTGGCCGCGACAGCGACACCGGCGGGTATGGTGGCTGTGGCAGCAAAAGCAGCAGAAACGACGGTGATGGTGATGACGTCGATGGCAGTAGTAGCTGTAGCAGTAACTGTGATTGAGACTGTGGTGGCAATGGTGGTGGTGGAATTGGCAGCAGTAGTAGCGGCAGAAGCAGTGGTAGCAGTGGCAACAGCATCGGCGGAAGCGGTAGCAGTAGAGGTAGTGGTAACAGCGATAGTGGCGGTAGCAGTGGTAGTAGTGGCAAAGGCGACAGTGGCAGCAGCAAGGGTGGCGATAGCAATGGTGGTAGAGGCAGCTGCGGCAGCAGCCGCAGCACCATCTGTGGGTGCAGTGGCGACAGCCGCTAAATCAGCTAATGGTGGTAGTGGTGGTGGCGGCGGCATCGATGGCGGCATCTGCGGCATCTACAGTAGCGGCGGCAGCAGAGGCAACGGCAGTAGTAGAGGTAGTGGTGGTAGCGGTAGTGGTAGTAGTGACATTGGCAGTGACAGTAGAAGTAGCAGGAGTGGCAATGATAGCAGGAACTGTAGCAACATCAACAAATGTGGTATATACGTACGAATAAAGTTTGTTTATATGTACATATAATACTACAGTATTTTATATACATATATACTGAGTATATGTGTACTCAGTATATATGTAGACATAATACTATAGTTTTTATGTACATATACTGCAGTAATATATGTATGAGTGAAATGCTAGTATATATTTACATATATACAGAAGGATTATATATTTATCAAAACATAACATTTTTTTATTTTAATTTGACTAAGTGATTTAATTTTCTTACAGATATGATACCGTATTATTTTTCATACAAAGCTTGTATAAGTGATGGGTTTTTACACAAGACATTACGTGCCATGACTCATTAGCTTTGTCGCACTAGAAAAATGGTGATCGGAGGAGCATAGGGAAAGAAAACAATATCAATGAATGGATTTATTATACTTTATGAATGGTCGGTAAAAACATTGATGAATAAGATGTAATAAAATTTTGTTATTTTTAGTTTCAATTATGTAAAATATTGAATTAGAATAAGTTATTAAATGATTTTATTTTTTATTTATTATAAATATTTTATAGTTTCTTTTTATATTCAATTTTGATATAAAATTATTAAATTATTTAATTAAAAAATTTTAAAATAAATTAAATTCTCAAAAAAGTTTTTAAATTTAAAATAGCTAGGGAAAAATCCCTTGATAAATTATCAAGGGAAAAATCCCTTGCTAAAATAGCTATGGAAAATTCCCTAGCTAATTCAGCAAGGGAAATGTTTATTTTAGCAATGGATTTTCTGTCGCTAAATTTATTTAGCTAAGGACTATTTCTGTCTCTAAAATTCAACGACCAGCACTTTAGCTTGGGAAATCTTCCGTCGTTATTTTTGTTTAGCGACAGAAAATCTCATTTAGCTTGCTAATTTAGCTAGGTAAAATATTTATTTTAGCTAGTGATTTTTCCATCATTAAATATTTAGCACGGGACACTTTCCCTCGCTAAATTTTAGTAACCAGCACTTTAGATATGAAAATGATCCATTATTAATCCATTTCTATATCCTTTTTAGCGATGAAAAATGCTCATTTAGCTACGGAATTGTCCCTAGCTATATGGGATTTTTCTTGTAGTGAAATATAATATATGTGGTTATACATTTAGTTACACATATATTTAGACGTATATATACATGTATGTTTATTTATTTGTTAATTTAATTTTATATATTTATACATATAGTAATGTATAGGTATAGATATAATAAAATACTTTTATATATACTACTATATACAAATATATATTAAATATAAGCTACAAATAAAATATATAAATATAATTATGCATAAAACTTTTAAAGTTATAGACTTAGTAAGATACAATTATTTTTAGTTATATATTATTCTACATATAATATATATAGTTATAAATAGTTATGTATAATTAAACATATAGTTACATATAGATATATTCATACAAGTAGTTATAAGTAGTTATATATAAATATAAACAACATTATAAAATTTTTTTTTGCTTTAATTATATTAATACATAAATGTATATATAGTTACAAATATAGTTATATATAATTATATATACATTTATTTAGTTATACAAATATTTATATATAGTTTTACACATATAGTTTAAAATAATGCTGTATGTTGTAATTATAAATATAGTTATATCTGGTTATACATTTAGATACACATATAGTTAAACATATAGTTATACATGCAGGCATATATATTTGTTAATTTTTTTATATATTTATACATATAGTAATGTATAGGTATAGATATAGTAAAATACTTTTTTATATACTACTATATACAAAAATATATTAAATATAAGCTGTAAATTTAATATTTAAATATAATTATGCTTCAAACTTTTAAAGATATACACATGATGAGATACAATTATTTATAGTTATATATTATTTTACATATAATATATAAAGTTATAAATAGTTATATATAATTAAAACATATAGTTATATATAGATGTATTCATACAAGTAGTTATAAGCAGTTATACTTAAATATAAACAATGTTATAAAATTTTTTTTTTGATTTTATTTTATATTAATACATAAATGTATATATATTTACAAATATAGTTGTATATAATTATATAGACATTTTTAGTTATACAAATATTTATATATAGTTATACATATATAGTTTAAAATAATGATGTATGTTGTTATACATGAAATTATAAATATAGTTACATGTGGTTATACATTTAGTTACACATATAATTAAACATATATTTATACATGTATGTTTATATATTTGTTAATTTAATTTTATATATTTATACATATAGTAATGTATAAGTATAAATATACTAAAATACTTTTTTATATACTACAATTTACAAATATATATTAAATATAATATGTAAATTTAATATTTAAATACAATTATGCATAAACTTTTAATGTTATACACATAGTAAGATACAATTATTTGTAGTTATATATTATTTTACATATAATATATATAGTTATAAATAGATATATATAATTAAACATATAGTTGTATATAGATGTATTCATACAAGTAGTAATAAGTAGTTATACATAAATATAAACAATGTTATAAAAAAATTTTTTTCTTTAATTATATTAATACATAAATGTATATATAGTTACAATTATAGTTATATATAATTATATAGACATTTATTTAGTTATTCAAATATTTATAAATAGTTATACTCATTTAGTTTAACATAATGTTGTATATTGTTATACATGTAATTATAAATATTGTTACATGTTATTATACATATAGTTACACATATAGTTAAATGTATATTTATACATGTAGGTTTTTATATTTTTTAATTTAATTTTTTATACATATAGTTATGTATAGGTATAGATATAGTAAAATACATTTTTATATACTACTATATACAAATATATATTAGATATAAGTTGTAAATTTAATATTTAAATATAATTATGAATAAAACTTTTAAAGTTATACACATAGTAAGATACAATTTTTTATAGTTATATATTATTTTACATATAATATATTTAATTATAAATAGTTATATATAATTAAACAAATAGCTAAATATAGATATATTTATACAAGTAGTGATAAGTAGTTATACATAATTTGTTGAATGATCTTAAATGGAGTTCTTTCTGATTTTGTGCTTACGGTCGGCTCTGTTTTGGAAAAACAATGGAGTTTCGATGATTTTAGGTTATAATGACTTAGCAAATGATTTTTAAATCAAAAATATAAAACAATGAATTACCGACCAAAATTATGGTCGGCAAACGGTCGATGAGAAAATCTATAAGTATTTGGAAGTCCAATTTACCGACCAATTTTAATGGTAATATACTTTTGTTCATTAAATGGATGGTAATTTGTCGGTAATTTTTTTTTGCTATTTCCATCCTAATTTACTGATAACTTCCGACCAAAAATAATTTGGTCGGAAGTTATGGTCGGTATTCAGTGGTAAAATGGTCAGTAATTATAGACCTAAATATTTCGTTGGTAGTTTGGTTGGAAATTATAACCTTAAAATATATTAGATAACCACTATACCGACCATTTTAATGGTTATATATTTTTGGTCGTTAAATGGTTGGTAATCTTTCGGGAATGTTTTTCTCTAATTCCCTTTTTATTTACAGACCATATTACCGACCAAATATATTTGGTCGGTAATATATGGTCGTTAGTTGGTCGGAAATATGGTCGTTAGTTGGACGGAAATATGGTCGGAAGATTTTTCTCCAATGTGCCTCTTCAAATCTATAAATTAATCGTGAATTGGTCGGTAATAACCGACCTATATATTTGGTCAATAAATGGTCGGTATGTATGAAGCTATACATAATTTGAAAAAAGACTATACCTACCAAGTATAATGCTAGGTTGTTAAATGGTCGGTAATATATTCGATACCCACTCTACAGACTGATTACCGACCAAAAATATTTGATTGGTAATTATGGTCGGTCTTTGGTCGGTAAAATTTTTTTTTCGATACTCTTTTTTGGTCACTACCTGGTCGTATTTTGGACAATAATTACCAATCGAATTTTTTGGTCGGTATTTTGGTAGGTATTATAATAATTTTTAGTAGTGATAGCATCGTTCATTAGTTTTTTATTGATGAATATTGCAGACCATACTCATTAATCCCAAGCCTTTTCTTAACAACTTGATTGTGAATACGGTCATTATAAACTCAAGTGGGGAATGGAATACATAGGTGGGCTACAATGTGTTATTTTCATGTGCATTGCATTTTTTTCTCATTTTTATGGTTTCTTTGCTTCGTTGGATTCCTATATGAACCTACAGGTGTGCAATAATTCAATACCATGCAGCATGTTGTCATTTCAATTTTCATTTCAATTTTGTTTGGAACTTTCTAACTTTCTTATAATTAACCATGGACTGATACGTGAAACTATGCAAAACAAAAGATTATGCTAATGAGCAGTTTACTAGAAATCTTGGAAAAATCTTGATATGATAATTTAAAAATAAGCTCTTGATTATCTTGTTATGTGAATTTTCTAGCAAATGGCAGTTGGTGTTGCAAGCGCTAGTCTATCTTTTTATCAGTGGCATAGTAGTTTATTATTTATTAGTTTGTAATAATGTAGTATGTTATGCTCCATATGCAAGTATAACAATGTTATCTATCTGCTTGGAATACCATAGAAAAATAACTAGAAAATGTTGGCCATGGAGGGACATGCTCGGGTGCTAGAGCAGTATGCAGTTCTTGAGGAGCTAGGGGAAAGAAATCAATATCAATTTCACAGATAGATTATACTCTATGCACTATCATTAGATACATTGATGGAGAATAATTTGTAATCAAGTTTTTTTATGTTTTTGTTTTAACTATTTAACATACTGTATCAAATTATTTTATTAATTGATTTTATTTTTTTAAATTATTAATAATGGTTTATAATTTATGTTATTATTAAATTTAATATAAAAATTTAAAAATATGTAATTAAATTTTATGTAAAAAATTAAAAATATGAAATAATTTTGGGATGAAAATAGCTAGGGATATTTTTCTCACTAATTTAACTAAGGAATTTTCCCTCGCTATTTTAGCTAGGGATTTTTTTCATGCTAATTTTGATAGCGAATATTTTCCTTGTAAATTTTTAGGGATAAGCACTATAGCTTGGGAAATGTTCCGTCATTATTCCATCGTTATATACAATTTAGTGACTGAAAAAAAAATTTAGCTTGGGAATTTTTCCTAGATATTTGTGATTTTTCTTGTAGTGTGTCTATCTTTCTATTTGTTATTCTTTCTATGTTTCTATCTACCTATCTATATATCTACCTATCTATAAATCTATCTATATTTCTATATTTCTATATTTTATATTTTTATATTTTATATGTTTGTATGTCTATCTGTCTATCTGTCTATCTGTCAATCTATCTATTTGACTATCTGTCTATGTGTCAATCTGTGTATTTTTCTATCTGTCTATATATCAATCTATCTATTTGTCTATCAATCTTTCTTTCTATCTATCTATATATCAAATATTTATCTATCATAATGTTAATCTATAAATGTGTCTTTCTATTTATCTATCTAACTATTAATCTATTTATCTATAAATATATCTATCTATCTATCTATCTATCTATATATATATCTATCTTTCTATCTATCTGTGTATTTGTAAATTTGCCTGTGTCTATTTGTCCAACTAACTATTTGTCTATTTGTTTATCTATGCATCTCCTTATCTATCTATCTGTCTATAAACCATCTGCCTATAAGTATGTTTATCTATCTATCTATCAGTCTATCTATCTATATGTCTATCTATCTAATTGTCTATCTATCTATCTATTTGTCAATCTATAAACATGTCTATATATCTACCAATCAATCAATAAATCTAACTATCTAATTATCTATCTATTTTTCAATGTGTTTATTTTTCGATCAATCAATCAATCAATCAATCTGTCTATCAATCTATCTAACTATCTGAATATATGATGATCTACCTATCTAATTATCTATCTATCTATATATCTATATATCTATCTATCTATCTATCTTTCTCTCTCTCACTCTCTCTCCCTATCTATTTATCTATATATCAATCCATCAATATATCTATCGATCTTTCTATTTATTTACATACCATCTATCTATATATCTGTCTATCTAATTATCTATTTATCTGTGTGTTTGTCTCTCTATCTATCTATCTTTTCTATATGCCTATCTATATATAGATCTATCTATCTATCAATATATCAATATATCTATCTATTTTTCTTTCTATGTATCTATATATCTATCTATATCTCTCTAACTATCTATCTACCTTTCTATCTATCTAGGTATCATATATATACCTAACTATCTATAAATCTATCTATCAATATATATATATATATATATATATATATATATATATATCAATCTATCATTCTATATGTCTATATATCTATATTATTATCTATCTATCTAACTATCTACCTATTTTTATTTATTTCTATCAATCTATCTATTTATTTCTCTTTCTATCTATCTTTCTATTTGTATATCTATCTATCACTCTAACTATCTATCTATTTGCCTATTTGACTATCTGTCTATCTATCATTCTATCTATCTATCTATCTATATGCATATCTACCTATCTCCATATCTTTCTATCTATCAAACTATCAATCTATCTATCAATCAATCTATATATAATTTTATCTATGTATCTATCTGTCTGTCTGTCTCTTTATATATTTATCTATATAACTATCCATCTATTTAAATGTCTAAATGTCTATATGTCTATCTATATATCTATCAATCTATCTATCTAGGCAACTTTCTATCTTTATGTCTATCTATCTATCAATATAATTGTCTATCTATCTATATATTTGTCTATCTATCTTTCTATCTATCTATCTGCCTATTTATCTATCTATCTGTCTGTCTATCTATTTATATCTATCTTTCTGCCAATCTTTCTATCTACATATATATTTATCTAAATATTTTTATATCAATCTTTATGTCTATCTATCTATCTATATGTCAAATATATATTTGTTTATCTATTTATCAATCTATTTGTCTATCTTTTATTTACCTATCTATCTATCTATCTAAATATCTATTTGTCTATCTTTCTATCTGTATATCTGGCTATCAAAATATCTATCTATCCATCTAGCTATCTACCTTATATCTATCTATCTATTTGTGAATTTGTCTATATGTCTCTTTATCTATCTATATATCTATCTATCGATTTTTATATCTATCCATCCATCTATCTATCTATCAATCAATCTATCTTTAAATTAATCTATCTATTTGTATATATATATAACACATATTTATCTATATATCCATGTTTTTATCTGTCTATCTATCTATCATCTATCTATCTATTTGTCTATCTATCTATCATTTTATTTGTCTATTTGTCTGTGTTTACTTTGATCTAACTATCAATTTGTTTATTTATCATTTTGTCTATCTATCCATTTATCAATCTATCAATCAATCAATCAATATATTTATCTATCTAACTATCTACTTATCTTTTTTACTTCTATCAATCTATCTATTTATCTCTCTTTCTGTCTATCTTTCTATTTATATAACTATCTATCACTCTAACTGTCTATATATCTATTTGTCTATTTTTCTATCTATCATTCTGTTTATCTATCTATCTATATGCATATCTACCTATCTCTATATCTTTCTATCTATATAACTATCAATCTATCTATCAATCTATCTATTTGTATTTCTATCTATGTATCTAACTGTCTGTCTGTCTATCTATCTGTCTATCTATATATTTATCTATCTTACTATCCATCTATTTAAATGTCTAAATGTCTATATGTCTATCTATCTAAATGTCTATCTATCTGTCTATCTATATATCTATCAATCTATCTATCTAGGTAACTTTCTATCTATATGTCTATCTATCTAATTGTCTATCTATCTATCTATCAGGCTGTCTATCTAAATATCTTTTTTTCTATCTATCTATCTATCTATACGCCTATCTATCTAACTATCTATCTAACTAACTATCTAACTATCTATCTATCTATCTTTCTATTTGTCTATCTATCTATCTATATATCTATCTGCCTATTTATCTATCTATCTATATGTCTGTCTGTCTATCAATTTATCTATCTTTCTGCCAATCTTTCTATCTACCTATATATTTATCTAAATATTTTTAAATCATTCTTTATGTCTATCTATCTATCTATATGTCAAATGTATATTTGTTTATCTATTTATCTATCTATTTGTCTATCTTTTGTTTGCCTATCTATCTATCTATCCAAATATCTATTTGTCTATCATCTATCTGTATATCTGTCTATCAAAATATCTGTCTATCCATCTTATATCTATCTATCTATTTGTGAATTTGTGTATATGTCTCTTTATCTATATATATATATATATCTCTATTTTTTTGTCTATCCATCTATCTATCTATCTATCATTAAATCAATCAATCTATTTATATATATATATAACACATATTTATCTATCTATCTATCCATGTTTTTATCTATCTATCTATCTATCATCTATCTATCTATTTTTCTCTCTATCTATCATTTTATTTGTCTATCTGTCTATGTTTACTTTGATCTAATTATCAATTTGTTTATTTATCATCTTGTCTATCTATCCATTTATCAATCTATCAATCAATCAATAAATATATCTATCTGTTTGTCTTTTGGTCTCTCTATTAATCTACCAGTGTGTCTATCAGTTTATCTATATATCTATCAATCTAACTATCTGCCAATCTATCAATAAGTCAATTAGTCAATCTGTCTATCTTTTTATCTATATATTTGTATACATATCTATTTATATATGTGTCTATGTTTCTATCTAACTGTGTATATCTATTTTCTAACTATATTTATATCTATATATCTTTCTATCAGACTATCTAACAACTATATATATATATATCTATCGGTCTATCTATCTATCTATGTATCTACCTATCTATTTGTAAATCTTTTAATATGGTAATCTATCAATCTTACTATCTCTCTATATGTATATCTATTTATTCATGTATCTATTTAGCTATCAATCTCTATCTCTCTATTTATCTAAAAATATATCAATTTGTCAATCTATTTATCAATCTATTTGTCTATATATTTATGTGTCTATTTGTCTATGTGTCTATTTATATATCTATATATCTATCTATCTTTCAATCTGTCTATGTGTCAATATTTCTATCCCTCTATATAGCTAATTCTATTTATTTGTCTATCTATTTATCTATCTGTCTGTCTATCTATATTTCTATCTAACTATCTTTCTATCTATCTATATGACTATCTATCTATCTGCTTATCTATTTATCTATGTATCTATCTAACTTTTTATCTATGAGTGAGTGAGTGTGTGTGTGTGTGTATATATATATATATATATATCTGTCTAACTTTCTATTTGTCTATTTTTCTAACTATTTATTTGTTTATCTATCTATCTATATATCTTTCTTTATTTTATCTATCTTACTATCTATTTGTTTGACTATTTACATATATATTTGTCTATCTATCTATTTGTTTATTTGTCTATCTGTCTATCTTTCAATCTATCTATTTGTCTATCTATCTGTCTATCTGTCTATCTATTTTTCTGTTTATCTGTTTATCTGTCTATCTGTTTATCTGTCTATCTATCTATCTATCTTTTTATCTATTTATCTATCATTCTATATACATATCTACTTATCTATTTTGCTATATGTCTATTTATCTATGTGTTTACTATTGATGCATCTATCGACCTATTTTTCTTTATATACATCTATCAATCTATATATCTATTTATCTGCTTATCTATCTGTCTATCTATTTGTCTATGTGCATATCAATCTATATCTCTACTTGTCTTCATTTCTACCTATGTATCTATCTATCTGTCTATCTATCCGACTATCAGTCAATCTATCAATATGTCTATCTGTCTATTTGTCTATCTATCTATTTATTTTTCTATCTACTTTTTGGCATGTCTATCAATCAAATTGTTTATCTATCAATTTGTGAACCTATCAATCTATAAAACTATCACTATGTCTATCTATATTTTTGTCTATCTGTCTATTTATTATCTATCTCTTCATCTATCTATCTTTCTATCTATGTTTCTATATTACTATCTATCTATCTATCTATATGTCTATTAGTCTATCTTTTTATCTTTCTTTCTATCTCTCTGTCTATCTATCTATCTATTTCTCTTATTTTTAACAATCGATCTAACTATCTTATTACATATCTATTTGTCTATTTGTCTATCTGTCTATGTGATTATCTATCTATCTGTCTATCTATATATCTATCTATTGATTTATGTGTCTATCTATTTATCTATCTATCTATCTAGTTATTTATTTATTTATTTGTCTATTTATTTATCTATCGATGTGTCAATCTTCTTATCCATTTGTATTTTAATCTTTCTATCTATATATTTATCTACCGATTAGTCTATTAGTCTATCTGTATATTTGTCTATCTATCAATCTATAAATCTATCTATCGATAAATCTATCTATCTGTAAATCTATATATCTGTAAATCTATCAATCTATCAATCTGTAAATATATGAATCTATCAATCTATTTATCTTTCAATTTTTCTATATATCTACCTATATATGTGTCTACCTATTATTCAGAACTATGTGTGCATCTATCTATCTATCTATATATCTCTCTATCTAAGTATCTTATTCTCTATCTAAATTTATATCTCTCTATCTAAATTTATATCTCTCTATCTAGATTTCTATCTTTTTATCTATTTATCTGTCTATCTATCTACATATCTATCTATCAATCTAATAATATGTAAATATATAAATCTTTCTTTCTATCTGTCTATTTGTTTATCTATCTATTGATCTATCTGCTTATCTGTCTATCTATGTTTTTGTCTATCATTCAATTAGTCTATCTATCTATTTGTCACTTTATCAATCTATCAATCTATCAATCTAGATATCTCTCTATATGTCTTTATGTTTATCTATCTAACTATCCATGTTTCTTTCGATCTATTTATATATTTATCTATCTTTCTATTTTCCTATGTGTCTATGTTTCTATCTATCTATCAAGTTGTCTATCCATCTTTTTATCTTTCTATCTATATGTCGATCAATCAATCAATCTCTCTATCTCTCTATCTTTTTATTTGTCTACATGTCTATATTTCAATCTATAAATATGTCAATCTATCAATATGACAATCTCAATTATCTATCTATCTTTCTTTCTTTCTTTCTGTTTATCTACTTATCTATCTATCTCTTTATATATCTATCAGTCTATATCCCTATCTATGTATTTATATATCTATTTATTTGTCAATATGCCAATATGTCTATTTATCTATCTGTATATCTATTTTTATGTAAATCTATCTATCTTTCTATCTATTATACTTTTTATTTATTTTTTATCTATCTATATATCAGTCTATATACTACAAGAAAAATCTCATATAGCTAGGGACAATTCCCTAGCTAAATGGGCATTTCCATCACTAAATGGGATATAGCGATGGATTAATGACGGATTAACGATAGATCGGTTCCTTATCTAAAGTGCTCATTTCTAAAATCTAGTGAGTGAAATTGTCCATAGCTATAAATTTGGCGATGAAAAAATCCCTAGTTAAAAAAATAATTTTCCTAGCTAAATTAGCAAGCTAATTGAGATTTTATGTCACAAAATGGATATAACAACGAATGCTTTCCAAAGCTAAAGTGCTCAACGCTAAATATTAATGACCGAAATAATTTCTAGCTAAATAAATTTAGTGACAGAAAAACCCTTACTAGAATAATTTCTGTCGGTGCCGCTGCTGCTGCTACTGCTATTGCTACTATTGCTGCCACTGCCGCCGCTGCCCCTGCTACGGCCACTGTGCTGCTACCCCTGCTGCCGCCGCTGCACTGCTGCCGTCACTGCCGCCTTAGCCATTGCTACCGCTGCTTCGGCTACTACCACTACTACCGCCGCTACTGCTGCTGATAATAAAAGTAGGATGGGCGATGATGCTCGACTGATGAATTTGAGATTGAGCGAATTTTTGACGAGGTGGCGAGCTGCTTCTCCCAACATAAGACCAAATATTCCTCCTCGACCAGAATTAAATGAAACTACACGAGTATCATCATCATTCTAAGACCTAATACAATTTGAACCAATCATTACAGAATCTAGAACAAAAAAACTTATTTATTCATACGTTCGCTTTGTACCATGTGATAATTGCATATCAATACAATTACTAAAATTTTAAGACCAACCTATACCTACCTGGCTGGCCTAGACCAGAAATATATTTCCAAAGCTTAAGGAAAAATCTAATATCCATTGCTTTTATTACCTACGTAAGTGAGCAATGCACGATGATGTTTGGACCAGCCCGAACAATTATATATTCAAAAGTATGTCTGTGTGTAAATAAATGTGTATGTCTGATAATATATACATGTCTACAAATAAATATATGCACCTACTTATGTATATATCAATATATACGTACGTATATACTACAGTATAAAAGTACATATATACTGAGTATATACGTATATACTCAGTATATACGTACTTATATACTCAGTATATACGTACTTATATACTCAGTATATACGTAGATATATACTTAGTATATATTTACATTTATACCAAGTATATACGTATGTATATACATTAGTTTTATATGCATGCATATATAATCACATAGCGTTAGTTGACACACACACTTGTATTTTAATGCAAATACACATACCATCAAAGACAACATAAGAAAATAATACAAGATTTTAAAAACACGCATATAGGTCTCTCATGCATGGTCAAGATTTCTCGTTCTTTTTCTTCTCGTACTCCACGCAGATAGAAAACATTGTTACACCTGCACATGGAGCATAACATACTATATTTACAAACCAATAACCGATAATAAGCAGTGGTAGAGAAGCTAAGGTGTTGTTCCCAGCACAATAGAGGACCATCCAAGGCTTTTACATACCTATAATAGGCTAAAACTCTAACCAAAAAATTTGGGGACACACAAACATATTCACAGATATATAAAAATAGTTATTATAGACATAAACAAATAAAAATTAAAGTTGATTGTCATACAATTAAATAAAAATCTAAAAGATGTCTAGCAATGATGTTTAGAGAGAAAGAGAGTGTAAAAATAAAATATTTTAGGAATAATAAAGATAATATATGCTAGGCCTCATTTTGATCAAACTAAAATCGAAAAAATATGGGACCCATGCTTTGGAATTGCATAAAATAAAATTTCTTCGGTATAAACCAATCAAATATTACATCTTTTATCATACAAAAGTTCATATACGAGCCTGAGGGCCAAGGGTTCATATTAGGTAGGAGTATGACCCTTATTTGTATTATACCATATATTAGCCTGAGCAACAGACACTCTCATGCTAAGTGCTTACATATTGTTGATATTATATCTTTTTCTATTTAATTTCAAGTTAGTGCAACAAATTAGTATTCTCCCATATATAATTATATGTTAGGATATGTATAGTAAATGTCGTAATAAATAGTTAAATATAGTTAAACATATAGTTATATATAGATATATAACTACATGTAATTATAAGTAGATATACATAAATGTATACAAAGTTATAAACAATTATATAGATTTACATATATCTATACATAATTAAAAATAAAGTTATATTTATTTATATAGAGTTTTTTATAGTTATACAAATATTTATATATAGTTATACACATATAGTTAAATATTATGTTATATGTTTTTATACACATAATTATAAATATAGTTACATGTAGTCATACATATAGTTATACAGATAGTTAAACTTATATTTATACATGTATGTATATATATCTTTTCATATAATTTCATATATTTATACATATAGTAATGTATAGGTATGGAATACTAAAATACATTTGTTATACTAATAAATAAAAATGTATATTAAATATATGTTGTTAATTATATTTTTAAATATAGTTATGTATAATGTTTTTATAGTTATACATATAGTAAGATATAATTATTTATAGTTACATATTATTATATATAATATATAGAGTTCTAAAATAAACATTTAGTTATATATATATATATATATATATATACATACAGACATACAAACATATTAACACACACACATACACACACACACACACACACACACACACACACACACACACACATATATATATATATATATATATATATGTGTGTATGTATGTATGTATATTCATATGAGTAGTTATATTTAGTTATACATAAATTTATACAATGTTATAAACAAATATATAGATTTACATATATGTATACATATATGTATATATTGTTAAAAATATTGTTATATTTAATTATATAAAGTTTTATTTAGTTTTACAAATATTTATATGCAATTATACACATATAATTAAACATATTGTTGTATGTTGTTAAACATGTAATTATAAATATAGTTACATGTGGTTATACATATAGTTACACATATAGTTATACTTATATTTATAGATGTAGATATATATAATTATTCATATAATTTTATATATTTATACATATAGTTATGTATAGGTATAGATAAAGTAAAATATATTTTTATATACTAATATATACAAATGTATATTAAATATAAGTTGTAAATTATTTATTTAAATATAGTTATGCATAAAGCTTTTTATATTTATACATATAGTAAGATACAATTATTTATAGTTATATTTTATTATACATATAATATATATATCTATAAATATTTTTATATAGTTAAACATATAGTTATATATAACTATATTCATACAAATAGTTATACATAAATATACATATTTACATATATGTATACATAGCTACAAATATAGTTATATTTAATTATATAAAGTGTTATATAGTTATACAAATATTTATATATAGTTAACCACATATAGTTAAACATAATGTTTGTATGTAATTATAAATATAGTTACATGTGGATACACATTTAGTTACACATATAGTTATACATATATTTATACATGTTGGTATATATATTTTTTTATTTAATTTTATATATTTATATATATATAGTTATCTATAGATATATATATGGTAAAATACATTTTTATATACTAATATATAATAATGTATATTAAATATATGTTGGTAATTATATTTTTAAATATAGTTATGTATAATATTTTATAGTTATGCATATAGTCAAAGATAATTATTTATAGTTATATGTTCTTATACCTTTGGGATCCAATGGAAAAAAGACACAAAACCAAAAAAATGTTGAGCTTACAATAGATCAGAACAAAGTAAATGCGAGTCTTGTATTTTAGGCCTGCAATATATAAATATAAATACAATTTGGATCCCCCGAGAAACAGATGATGACATCCACATAACTTAACAAAACTCAAGCAAAATAGGCAAAGATTAGATCCACATCCAGATATTTCAACAAAGTTTGCCTCATTTTGCTAAATTTGTTTATTACTTGCTGACAATGTAATTAGAAAGCCAATCAAGACCCTCGTAGAGGCCCTCGCCAAAGGTAGCATAGGTACACTGAATGTGTCAATGACATTAGAGAAGAGAGTGAAGTACTAGTTTGTCAGAAATTTCATCTGCATTTATCGCATTGGGAAGATCTTGTTTATTGGCAAACACTGGAAAAACTACATCTCAAAGCTTTTCTTCATTTAGCATCCTATGCAACTCATCTCTGGCTTCAACAACTTGATCTTTGCCATTGCTGTCCACCACAATATGAGACATTAGGTATTTTGGAAGTAATTCCTTTGAGAAAGTGCGTATCTTGTCTTGACCCTCAACATCCCACATAGTGAAATTGATGTTTTTGTATTCAACGGTCTCTACATTAAAGATAATAGTAGGAATTGTGGTCACAATTTCACAGAACTTCAACTTATACAGAATGCTTGTCTTACCTCCAGCATCAAGACCTAGCATCAAAATCCTCATATCCTTGTTCGCAAACAGCCTGCTGTTGAACTACTTTGTGAATGTCAACCCCATTTGTTCCACTAAATCTCAATCCCTTTGTCGTATGGTAGTAAAGAGATATGATGAGAGAAAGAAACAGAATCAATTAACATCAAGAGATGGTCACCAGAGAGGGAGGTCAACCTCTATATGTTCTTATACCTATAATATATATAATTAAAAATAGAGTTACATATAGTTAAACATATAATTATATATAGATATATTCATACAAGTTGTTATAAGTAGTTATACATAAATATATACAAAGTTATAAATAAATATATAGATTTAATTATATGAATACATATATGTATACATAGATTTAAATATAGTTATATTTAATTATATAGAGTATTACATAGTTATATAAATATTTATATATAGTTATACACATATAGTTATAAATATATATGTAGTTAAAGATATAGTTATATATAACATTTTTATAGTTAAACATATAGTAAAATACAAATATATATAATTATATATTATTATACACATGATATATTTTGTTAAAAATATAGTTATATAGAATTACACATATAGTTATAAAATATTATATTGTTAAAAAATAGTTATATATAGTTATGGATATAGTTATAAAAATAGTTTACATAGTTACAAAAATAGTTAAATATAATTATGACTAGTTTTATATAGTTATACAAATATTTATAAATAGTTATCATATACTATGATAACTACACATTCAAATGCCCAGATGAATTATATAACTATAGAGAAAGAACTTGTATCAACAATCTTTTCTTTGGCAAGTTAATATCATATTTAGTGAGAACCAAAGTCATAGTATAATTTAAATATTCTATAATCAAATAGCTCATTTAAAAGAAAAATATAAGGCCTAGATTGATTTCATGGATTTTACTATTATAATAATTTGAACTATATATATGAGATAAGAAATGTACATATAATCAAAATTAAAAATAGCTTATCAAGATTAGAAAAAGAAGATAGAAAAGTTGTTTTAGAAGATATTAGATAAATTTTTTTATTAGAAAAAATTATAGTATTGAATGAAAATGCAACTTCATGGTACGTTCTATTGAATGAACCTTATCATTACAAGTAGTACTCTGATCAAATTTTGAGGCAAAGTGTTATAGATGGGAGATTAGTAGTATCTTGCAATAATTCCACTTTTTGCTCCTACTCATGAATTTGTGGAACATGTAAATATTTATGTGTTCAAGTATTTTTCTTCTCAAAATTAATCCTGAAATTTACATATAAATGCATGAATATATATGTGCATATACAGTGCCCTACACACACACACATTTATACCTCCATATACGTTACTATACATTATATATCAGCATACACATTTTTGTAATTTTGTATATATTTACACATGTATCTACAATTTCAAATAGTGTGTATATACTTGTATGTATGCATATACTACTATACACCCACACAAACACACACATATACCTATATACAAAATATATTTTTAAAGTTACAAATGAAACTATTATATATATATATAAAAGTTTGTGTCTGTGTTTGTGTGTGTGTGTGTGTTTAAATGTATTAAAAATTTTTTGATTTAGAAAATTTAATTAAAATAAAATATTATATATTGTACACAATTTATAAAATATTATAAATTCTTTATATTTAAAACAAATATCTGTATGTGTGTGTGTAAGTGGGTGCGTATGTGTGTGTGTAAGCCGGTGTGTATGTGTGTGTGTGTGTGTGATATATATTAATGCGCAAAATAAAATTATGAATTAAATATATGAGCTTCTATTTTATTCAAATAGTTGTTTTTTAAATATTTATAATAAAATAACTATCATTATACAAATATAAATAAATGAAGTTGACATATTTGTAAATTATTTTATTTTTATAATTATGTTAAAAATGAAAATATAGTTCATAAATAGATAATAAAATTTTTCTTTTTATATATACTTTTTTTAATAAAATATTAATGTCAATGATAAATTTTATTTTGTCAAAAAAATTTAATTTTAAAGTTTTATCTTTGTAAATTGAAACTACATCACATATATATTTTAGAAATTTTTTATAATATTTATTACACAAATATATTATTATTTGTTTTGAAATTTACAACATTATTTTTAACAAATGAACATTTTATTATAAATCAATTTTAGTTAAATGATATTTAATGAAACAAAAATACAAACCCTAAACATATTAAATCATAATGATTTATAAAAACATATAAAAATACATTTAAGGTTGAAAAATTTAAATTTAAGTTCCTAAAATATATGAGAAAATGATAAAGATTTATTCAATGTCCAAAAAACATGTATGAATGAGATGAATGATATGAATGGATATTAAGTTTCTGAAGCATGTAGTTATAAATATTTTAGATGTAGTTATATATAATTTTTCATGTAATTATATATATTTAGACATATGGCTATGTATAGGTATTGATGTAGATAATACATTTATATATAGTAATATGTCAATATACATATTGTTAAATACATTTATATATAGTTATATATATATATATATATATATGCATATTAAATTTGTTATATGTCTATCTATCTATATATCTATCTAACTGTCTATCTATCTATCTATCTATTTGTCGATCTACCAATTTATGTATGTTTCAATCTATCTTTATTTGTATCTATCTATCTATATTATATATATATATATGTGTGTGTGTGTGTGTGTGTGTGTGTGTGTGTGTGTGTCTAACAATTTATCTATATTTGTGTGTAACTATATATATATTTATCGGTCTATCTATCTATCTATTTGTCTATCTATCTATCTCACTTTCTCTTTATCTCTCTATCTATTAATTTATATATATGTTTATTTCTCTATCTATTAATTTGTCTATATGTCTATAAATCTATATATCTTTTTATCTATCTATATATCTATCTATATTTCTATCTATCTATCTCTCTTTATCTATCTATCTATCTACCTATCTATCTATCTATATGTCTATTTGTTTTTTAATCTATCTATCTACCTATCTATTTGTCAATCAATCTATTAGTGTATTTGTGTATCTTTCAATATGTCTATCTATCTATATGTATATTTATCTATATGTCTATTTGTCTACCTATCAATCTATTTATCTATCTATGTATCTAAAGTCTATTTGTCTATCTATCAATTGTCTATATATCTATCTATCTATTTCTATATATGTATATCTATCTATCTGTCTATATGTCATTCTATCTATATGTCTTTCTATCTATCTGCATATCTATCTATATGCTCAGCTCTCCATCTATCATCTCACTATCTTATGATTTATCTAACTAATGATCTATTCTTCTATATGTCAATCTATCTATCTATCTATTTTTTATATGCATATCTATCAATATGTATATTTTTATATCTGTCGAACTCTCTATCTGTATATTTGTTATCTATCTATCTATCTATCTAACTATTAATATATGTATACATCTATCTAACTATCTATCTGTCTATTTGTCTATTTATCTATATGTCAGTCTATGTATCTATCAATCTATCTTTATTTGTATCTGTCTATCTATTTATCTGTCTAATTGTCTTTCAGTATATATATATCTTTCTCTATCTCTCTCTCACTCTCTCTCTATCTATCAATCTCTCTAACTATCAATCTATCTTTGTGTGTATTTCTTTTCTATTTATTTATCTATCCATCTATTTGTCAACTTGTATATCTATCTATCTATATCTATCTATCTTTCATTCTTTCTCACTTTATCTCTATCTCTTTATCCATCAATGTGTGTGTGTGTGTGTGTATATATATATATCTGTCTGTCTGTCTATCTAACTATCTTTTATCTATTTATTTATATATCTATCTTTCTATATATATATAGTTCCTTCTACTTGTATATCTGAATATCTATCATTTAGTCTATCTAAAAATCTTTCTATCTTCTTGTCTATCTATCTATTATCTATCTATCTATATATCAAACAATTTATCTAACTATGTACATTTCTATTTAAATATCTGTCTATTAGTCTATCTAAAAATATTTCTATCTATTTATCCATTTGTCTATTTGTCTATCTATCAATCTAATTATCTATCTTTATATAAATCTACTTTTCTATCTATGTATCTATCTTTCTGCACATATCTTTATATCTCTAGATGTTGATCTCTCTAAATGAATATCTCTATATATGTCTATTTGTCTATTTATATATATGTCTATCGATCTATCTATCTATATATCAATCTATCATACTTGCAATCTGTGTATTTGTCTACTTTTCTATCTATCAATATATCTATCTATCTGACTTGGAATCTTTCTATATATAGTCTAATTATCTTTCTGTGTATCTGTCTATTGTCTATCTATCTATCTATCTATCTAACTATATGTCTATTTATCTAGGAGTATACCTATCTATCTATTTGATTATCTATCTTACTATCTCGTTATCTATCTATCTATCTAACTTTCTATATTTCTATGTATCTATCTATTTCTCAATGTGTCTATTTGTCTAAATGTCGGCATGTCTATCTATCTATTTATCAATTTATTTATCAATATATTTGTTTATTAGTCTATTTTTTTATCTCTTTATATCTATCTCAATCTAACTATCTGTCTATCTATCTATCATTCTATCTATAAATATATTTATTTGTGTATCTGTATATTATTCTCTAAATGTACATATCTATTTGTCTAACTTTCTATAATTATATCTATACATCTGTCTATTTGTCTATTTGTCGATTTCTCTATTTATCTATTTGTCTATCTATCATTTGTCAATATTTTTATTTGTTTATTTATCTATCTATCTATATGTGTATATATATCTATATATCTTTCTATTTCTTTATCTAACAATCTATCTATCTACCTATCTATCTATGTGTTTATTTATCTATTTGTCCTTCTAATCTATGTATGAGACAATATGTCTTTTCTATATATATATATATATATGTATATATCTATTTGTATATATATATATAACTATAACTATCTATCTATCTATTTATCTATCAGTCTATTTGTCTATCTAACTAAATATCTGTCAATCAATCTATATGTCTATTTATCTATGTTATCTATCTATCTTTTTTCTATCCATCTATCAATTCGTATATGTTTTTTTGACTATTTGTTAATCTATCTATCAGCCTAATTATCTATTTGACAATCTATCTATCTATTTGTCAGCCTATCTGTCTATTTATCTATTTATCTATCATCTTCTCTATCTATCTTTCTATCTCTCTAACTATTATACTATGTATGTCTATCTATCTATCAATTTATATATATATATATATATATATATATATATATATCTCTCTATTTATCTATATATTTATCTATTTATCACTAACTAATATTTTATCTATCTATCTATGTGTCTATCTATCACTTTATCTATATATCATTCTCTGTCTATCTATATATCTGTCTCTACCGATATCTCCATATCTCTATGTGTGTATCTATTGAAATGTCTATCTCTTTATAAGTCTAATCATTTATCTGTATATATATGTCTATCTATCTGTCTAACTATTATCCTTTCTATTTATCTATCTATCTGTCTTACTTTCTATCTATCTATCTATCTATCTTCCTTTCTATCTATCTCTCTATCTAACTATTTTCCTTTCTATCTATTTGTGTTTATGTCCATCTCCCTTTCCATCAATCAATCAATCTATCTATCTATCTATATATCTTTCAATGTTTGTGTATATTAGTCTCTATGGCTATTTTTCTATCTATCTATCTATATGTTTATTTTTATATCTATCTATCTATCTATTAGCCTTTCTATCTATTTGTATATATGTCTATTTGATTATCTAAATATTTGTCTATTTTTCTTTTTATCAATATATTTATCTAGTTATCTGTCTATTTAACTATCTATCTTATATGTCTATCTTTCAATTTGTGTATCTATCTATTTATCTTTCTATCTATAAATCTATTTTTCTATCTAGTTATATTTATATTAATCTATTTAACTCTCTCCATTTATCACTATTTATTTATCAATTTATCTATCTCTATTTATTTATCAGTCTATATTTCTATCTTTCTACCTATATATTTGTATAGTTTTCTATCAGTAAATTTATCTATCTATCTATCTATTTATCTATTTGTATATATGTCTATAATTTTATCTGTCTTTATGTCTATCTATCTATTTATCTATCTATCAATCTATATTTCTATCTTTTTATATATTTATCAAACTATCTATTTATCGATCTTTAGGACTAACTAACTAACTATCTATCTGTCTATCTATTTATTTCCCTATCTTTATATCTTTTTATTTATCTATCTGTTTATTTAAATATTTTTCTATCAATATATCAATCTATATCTATCTATCATTCTATCTTTCTAACTATTTTTATCTATCTATATATGTTTCTGCTTATCCTTCTATTTTTCTATATTTCTGTCTATCTATCTATCTGTGTCTGTATGTCTATATATCTATATTTCTTTATATCTATCTTTCTATATATCTTTTATCTCTCTATCTATCTATGTATATGTTTGTCACTTTGTTTATTTATTTATCTTTAAATATGTATATCTATGTATCTTTATGTCTATCTATCCATCTATATATCTAACGATCTATTTATTTGTCTATCTATCTGTCTATATATCTATATTTGTATCTAATTATTTTTCGCTCTATGTTTCTATCTTTTTGTCTATCTTTCTATCTATATATCTGTCTATCTATCTATTTGTTCTTAAATCTATTTGTTTATCAAATATCGCTTTATCAGTCTATTTGTCTATATGTCTATCTTTTTATCTATCTATGTGTATATGTGTCTATATGTCTACATATTTATCTATCTTTCTATCTATTTGACTATCTATCTATCTCTTTACCTATTTATATATCTATCTATCTTACTATCTATTTGTGTGTCCGTCTATCTATAAGTCTAAAGGTCAATCTATCAATCTATCTACATATCTATCTATCTATAATCTATCTGTTTATCAATCTATATATCTTTTTATAAATCTGTCTATCTATCTATATATATATCTATCTGTCTATCAATCTATATATATTTTTATCTTTCTGTCTATCTATCTATCTGTTTGTATGTTTGTCTATCTTCCTATTTACATATCTATCTATCTATCAATTTATCTATCTAATTATCTATCAATTTGTGTGTGTGTGTGTGTGTGTGTGTGTGTGTGTGTGTGTATCTATCTATCTATTGTCTATTTGTCTATCTATCTATCCATTTGTCTTTCTTTATATTTCTCTAACTATCTATCTATATATCTGTCTATCTATCTATCTATCAGTGAATTTATCTATTTATTTATCTATCTATCTCTATATTTGTATATCTTTCTATCTATCTATAAGCCTATTTATCATTTTATATAATAGTATATATGTCTATCTATCTATCTATCTCTATTTGTATTTGTCTATCTATCTTTTTGTGTATATATCTCTCTGTCTATCTGTCTATCTTTGTGTATGTATATGTTTCTATCTCTCTATCTATCTATATATCTATTTTTCTATCTATCTAACTATCTATTTTTCTATCTATCTATCAATATATATATCTATTTATCAATCTTGTTGTCAACCAATCAATCAATTTTTCTATTTATTTATCTATCTATCTATCTACCTACTTGCCTACCTACCTATCTATATGTATATCTTTCTATCTTTCTATTTGTCTATCTGTTTGTCTATCTATTATATATATATATATATATATATATATATATATATATATATATATATATCTATCTATCTATATTTTTCTATCTATCTATCTATGTGTCTATTTATTTATTTTATATCTATCTATCTATCTATCATTATATCTATTTGTCTCTATGTCTATTTATGTATATGTGTATCTATCAATCTGTCTATCTATTTAGCTATTCTTCTATCATCTATCTATCTTTTATCTCTCTATCTATTTATCTATCTATTTGTCTATATGTATATATATATATCTTTCAATTTATTTATGTCTATCGATCGATCTATCTATCTATTTATCTGTTTGTCTATCTTTTTACCTATAAATCAAACAATCTATCTATCTATCTCATAATCTATTTGGGTATCTATGTATCTATCTATCAGTCTTTCTGTCTATATGTCTATTTGTAAATCTTTCTTTCTGTGTATCGACCTATCTCTCTTTCTATATATAGGTCTTTTTCTATATCTCTTTATCTGTCTATCCATCTTTCTTTCTATATGTCTATCTATCTATCTATATATCTATATATCTATCTACATGTCTATCTTTCTTTCTTTCTTTCTATATGTCTATCTATCTATCTATATATTTGTCTATCTATCTATCTATATCTTCCTCTCTCTTTCTATAACTATCATTCCGTCAATTTGTATATTTATTGATAACTATCTATATGTATATCAATCTATCTAACTGTGTATCTATCAATCTTTTTTTTATTTATCTATATAACTATCTGTGTCTATATATCTATCTCTCCAACTGTATATCTAACCATCTATCTATCTGTGTTTGTGTCTATTTGTCTATTTCTATATCTATCTTGCTATCTATCTATCTATTTAACTCTTAATCTCTATATCTTTCTATCTCTCTCTAAATGTCTTTCTATCAATTTTTCTATTTTTTTTCTATCTGAATATCTTACTATCTATCCATCTATTTATTTATCTATATGTCTTTCTATTTATCCATATATCAGGCCCTATATCTAACTATTTATCTGTCTATATTTTTATCTATATATCTATCTGTATGTCTATTTATCTATTTTTATAACTATCTATCTATATTTTTTTCTATCTATTTCTCTCTCTATATCTCAATTTGTCAATGTGTATAAATGTTTTTTTTTATTGATCATTTGTATATCTATATATCTATCTATATGTCTAACTATTTATTTGTATTTCTGGCTATATGTGTATATGTATATCTATCTATATGTATATTTGTCTATATTATCTATCTTTCTATCTATCTGCCTGCCTGTCTATCTATTTATCATTATAAGAAAAATCTCAAATAGCTTGTGAAAAATCCCTTGCTATATGAGATTTTTCATCGCTAAAACAGTATAACGAAAGATTAATGATGGAAAATTCCCAAGCTAAAGCACTCGTCAGAAAATATTAATGATAGAAAAATTTCCTAGCTCATATTTTAAAGCCAAAAAATTCCCTATTTAATTTTTTTTCCCTTGCTGATTTTTATCGTAATTAAGATTTACTGAAAACTACATAGTTAAATTAACAAGGGAAAAATCTTTAGCTATTTTCATTTGAAAACTATTTTCACTATTTTATTTTTTTTACAAAAAATTTGATTACATAATTTTAAATTTTATATTAAATTGAATAAAAACATAAACTATAAACCAATAATTTTAATTAACAAAAAATAAAAGTAGTTATTAAATAATTCTGATACAGTATGTTACATTGTTAAAACAAAAACATAACAAAATTTCATTACATCTTCTTTATCAATGTATCTAATGACAGTGCATAGAGTATAATCTTTCCTTGAAATTGACTTTGTTTTATCCACCCTCACTCCTTTGGTCACCACCTTTTTGCTGCGACAAAGCTGTCCTAGTCGTGCCGCATCATATCTAGTGAAAAATCCTTTTACTTTTACAAGCTTCATATGGGGAACAATGCAGTACCATATCTGTACAAAAATTAAACTAGTCAATCAAATCAAAATAAATAAATAAATAAGGTTCTATTTTGATAAATATATAATGCTGCAGTATATATGTACGTATATACTAGCATTTAACTAGTTACATATATAAAACTACAGTATATTTGTACATATTTTCTGCAGTAAAAAATATTTTGTTCTCGAAAATTATGCAATACAACTTATACCTCATGTATAATACTATAATATATATGTACATATATATATATATATATATATATATATATATGTGTGTGTGTGTGTGTGTGTGTGTACATACATACATCAGCATATATGTATCGTTACATATACAGAAAAATATACATTTCATAATATATAAATGCATGTATATACAAAAGTATATTTGACTATGTATATATATTATACTGAAAACTCTTGGTATTAGGGTGCTTCAATTCTTTTATACTATATCTATTATTACTCAATTCACCATAGTTTATATAGTGCAATTATTTTCAAAAAATTATAAATGCAATTATTTGGAAAATAACTATTAAAACTCAATCTCATTATTTATCCAGCATAGAAAATTTTAGAATGATTGATGTATTAAAAATGGAGCAATACTACATAAACTTATGTATGGGACTAATACCCATTCCAAATTGAGCACAATGAAGAATAATAATATACTTACATCACTCAGAAAAAAAAATAGTCAATTAAGTAACCTATACCTATGATGTGGCTATGGAAGAGTCTCTTGCAACCCCGGTGAATAAACTCAACTTAACTAGATTGATGACCACAACAATTTTAACAGAAACCTAGAGCTCCCTAGCCATAACATCAGATTCATTGCCAATGAGATCAATAGAACCCATAGATTCTAAAAAATTAGATATCATAAATTCATAGTGCAATGGATGAATGACATTAGGCACCTCTGAAATGTTATAAACTACACATTCATTAAAGATCTGGTATTCACTACTTGATAGAGTTGCTTTTAACTCGCATATCTAGAAACACATTATCAAATGCATCATCCTTTGAGGAATTCATTCAATAATTAAAAAATAAAAATGATGACAATAAAATGAAACATAAAAATAAGCATCCAAAGCTAAAGGAAAAGCACCATTCTTGTTGTCCTAGGAAAAAAACTCATTTTTGTTAATTTTTTGAAACAGTATCACTGTCACAATTCGTTTATTTTTAAATATGAACTATAAAAATTAAACAAACAATCAAAACAAAATTGAATATTACAAGTCCATTTATTCATTGGTTACCTATTTTTAGTTCCATTCCTAAAAATATCAATATATTGGATTATTTAGAAAAGCGGGTCTTTAAATGAAAGTTATTTATAGAATGAACACACATCACACACACAAAAAGAGTACCCTTAAAGCAGGTTCAATATGTGATATTTGATGCAAAAATCTTTATGTTTCTACAAATAGGGAAAGAACGAGCTCGTTGATGAAGTCGATGTAGTGTAGAGCTCCATTTTTGAATTTAGTGCTACCACCAAGAAAAGTAAGATATTCGCATGTAACTTTAACCCAATTATGATATCCTCCACTTCTACAAGCTTTGTATGCAGAACATTGCGGTACCATATATGTATGAAAATTAAACCAGTCAATCAAATCAAAATAAATAAATAAATAAGATTCTGTTTTGATAAATATATAATACTGCAGTATATATGTATATATACTAGCATTTCACTAATTATATATATAATACTACAGTATATATATACATATATACATTTGTAATCGGAGATTGAGGCTGCATGATGCTCATTCACGAGCATCTTGTACAAGTCCTTGAGAGCAGCTCCAAACATCTTCTCTAAACCAGAATAAAATGTCTATGCCCAATCCAAGCATCCAAATCAAATTAAAAACAAAAAAACAAAAAAAAACAAAAACTTTCACAGCTTAATGTTGTGCCGAACCTATTACGAGCTCACAGAGAATTCAACTACTCGCCTCTTTCTTGTATTTGAGGTCCTAAAGCATCTTATCCAGCTCATAAAACTCTGATGTAGTAATATCCACCCCTATGAAAACTTAAACAGAACAAGCATACAAGATTATTCTCGCACTAACTTATCTGGTGGCCCTGCCTGATTCAACCACACAATTTCTATTCAAATTACAAGTGACTTTACTTTTTTTTTTGAAATTTTAATCTGTGAGGAGAACAAGTTTCATCACTTTTAGAGCTTCTTTAAAATATTACTCATGCCTACTACTTCTAATATATTTATTTTTGTAATATTTATATAAATTTTGTGTTTATCTACATTGAGCATTATTTTCTTAGAATCCTCTAATATTTTTATTTTTAATTATATTAAAATAAGTCGTACTACAAAAATTCATTTATTAAACCTAACATTTTTTTGTACATAGGGATACTTAAGATTCAAATTAGAAATAGACCTTTGAGTTTGGTTATTATTATTTAAATTAAAATTATCTAAAATATTAATTTCATTTTTATTTTATTTTACTATTATCCATTTTATTAGAAGGAATAAACATATATATTTAGTAGAAGACAAATATCTTAGTATTTCATTATACTCTCTTATATCAAAGTAAAATAAAAAAATACATATAATGTTCCTTACAAAATTAAATCTTCATCAGAACATTTTCATTATTTCATTATTCATTGGACAACATCACTGATATATTAGAAATTTATATATAATTATAATTTACATACTTTAAAATATGTAATATTATGAAAATATAATAGTAAAAATAAAAAATAGAATAAAAAAATAAAAAAAATAAAAAAATAAAAAATAAAAAAAATAAAAAAAATAAAAAAATAAAAAATAAAAAATAAAAAAATAAAAAAATAAAAAAATAAAAAAATAAAAAAATAAAAAAATAAATTTTATTTTAACTTTTGATTTTGAAAATCATAGATAATCATACAAAGAAAGATAGAATATAAAGAAAAAATATAAATTTTTTATCTAGTTATAAAAATAATTGAATTTTCAAAATTAATTTTTTAATATTGGATTTGGACTTGATAGAATCTAAACAACTAATTATCGATGGTTAAGTAATGGCTTGAATATCCATTGTGTCGAAATTTAATTCATTAATTAATAATCTAAAATGACTATAGGTTGTGATGCGCCAACAATCCCAGATGATGCATCCATCTGGCACGATTAGACACTCATCATTTATAAAAAAGAATATAGTGCATGAGATCACATGTCGAGCTTGAATTGGGAGTCCAGCTCGACCTAACCCATTGCATTAGTAGTTTTAAAACAAACTTGGCACATGAGATCAGGTTGATAGTTTCAACATGATCGGTAGCACTCGAGACTGACCTGAACATGATTTGTGAACCAGGACAAATTTGACCAGGGCGGGTTAGTGATTTGGATAATGTCGTGTTGCATGATATTGCGGCATAGGGGGATTCCCTCCAGGATCAGCACAACCCATGCAAAATGCCCATGCATCTAGGCTGCTCAACATTTTTTCCACCTCCAATGATAGTCTTACCGTAGTAGGTTAAAAATTCAAATATTTTGATGACATTGCACCCAGTTTTTGTCCCTTAAAAGAACACCATGAAAAGAATTTCCATTAAACTTTTAAGTCAATTCACACCCATGAGGTGCTACACTGCTTTGATTAATAATGCCGATGTAAATGCCTTAGGCAAAATCTCACCTAGTTAGTTTTGTGTATTACCAAGTTCAATTATGTGGAATTGTTCCTTTGGCCTTCAAAAGTCACTATGCTACATTTTCATCTAGAGCACAATAGAATTATCTTATCATATTGACATATCCTTATAAATAGCAATTTAATAAGAGTTTAAGTGCTTAATGGACATGCCCATTGATAAGAACCTTCTTGAGAACCATTCATTATTGTGATACCATGTATCTTGTACTTTAGCATGCTTCTCTCTCTCAAGAGATCTCTAACCTTGATCAAAGGGAATCAAATAAGCAAATATTGATAGAAAGAAAATATACACTCCATGTAAGAAATAAACAAAACACAAATGAATGTTTACTTCTTGCAAAATGTTGCTAGATGTATCACCTTCTAGAGCTCTCAATCATGCCGTAACCTACATGAAAATCTAAATGTACAACATAGTAAATAACAAAATCAAATAAATAACATCCAAAGAAAAAAGTAGAATTTACCCACCCCAACTCTAACTGGGGTCTTCGGTCGTGGTTTTAAGGGCACAACACCTACAGCTTTATCAAGAAGAGAAACAAGTTAATTTGCAGTAGCATGTGAATCCTTGGCATATGCACTCAACCCCATCTTAATCTATAAGAAGAACTGAAATAAAAATTAGGAGCTGACATTAAAATAGTATGATAGATATCATAAATGAACCAATTGATATGTTTTTGTTACACATTGTGCTGAACAATTCAGAGTGGTTTAGTTTCAACAGAAATACTAAACAAAGTTAGGTAGCAGTTTAAAAAGGCATGGCGGAGAGATGTAAAACAAAAATAATTTAACAACAGTATACATAAATAGAATCAAAGATGAGAGTACCTATAGGAATGAGATCCATGTTATGATCAAAACAGAATACATGCGCTCTACTCCCAAAGCTTCCGGCATCAAAAACAATGACATATCTCTTCAACTCCCATGTTTTTTGTGACCCATCTCATAATATCTTTGATTAGGCATGAGGAACAACACAAACACCACCAACAATAAAACCTAGTTTTTTATTTATGGTAGTATATTTCACTAATATAATAAAAATTTTTCCTCTCTATAAAAGATGATACATACTTTGATTAAAAATGAAAAAACTAGCACAATTGTCTATCTTCTCTACCCATATAAATAATAAAATTGATGTTAACCAAATTTTTTTTTCTAAAACCATCAATTTCATTCACCATCCATCTTTCAAAGCATCGAAACAACATTCAAAGTTACATATTCCACTATTTGTATAGTAATCATATATTTCCAGAAAAGTGATGTGAATTCATTGCACATGTGATAAAAAAAAATCAGATGCTCTTTTCAACAGTTTTGATCCTCTGATAGAAATAGTCCACATGAACTGTGCATCAAAGAAAGCAAACTATCTATAACAGAAATAAAGTGTTTCAGGTTTAGGTAAACAAACTTGCAAGTGAACAAATATATTCCAGAGTATAAAATAGTCATCTTTATCCGCACCAACAATGTCATCTTCTACAATTGTGATTCCTTCTTCATCACACAATTGTGCACTAGATTGCTATAAATATTGCAAGGCAACTCTGCAATTAGCCAATTTTTTCTTGAATTCTGATGGAGCCACAATTTTCTGCAGCAGAATTGACGCATGGATGAGACTTTAAGTTTATTTTCTACCCAGGGTAACATGAGTGGAAAAAAGAATGAACCAATAGAATAGATGGATTATTAGTTATGAGCTACATTGCGCAACAAAGTTTCACCCCATCATGAAGTTCACCAAATAAATCTTCCATTTTGAAGTCATATTCAACAAGATATCCCTACCATTTCTTAAGCAATTAGCCACTAATATAAGTTGACAGATAATCTATATAGGTAGCATGAATTATAATGTAGTAAGTACCAAAAGCTTGTTACAAATGGATTGTATACCTGCTCTAATGTTAGTTTGCACCCAATTGCCACTAAATGTGAAAGAAGATTACCTTCTCCATGCATTACATCTGATGACAGAAAATCTATGCACAACATTGAAGAAAGAATGTCAGCCATTAGCAAATAGATGCCATGAGAAAATGCATTTTCTTCAATAGATCATTCCTATTGTACCATTGATGACTTGAAGGCTAGACATGATGCTATATTTGGCCATAAAAAAGGAGGAGAACCTCCGTCTTATCCATCGATACCATAGTTCAAAGGTTGGAAGCTTGGGGATTTAGCTCTGTCAAGTAAAAGGACCAGTAGCAAAAACCTTTTTAATATGATGTTTCCTAGTTGTTCATAGTAACCTAGTCGATACAATCTTTCAACCATCTTGTTATATGCATAAGCGTTGGCAAGTGAATCATGAGAGAGAAAATATTTTGTGATTACCATTTTCAAAAAAGAAATTTTTTGATCTGAGTTGGATTCTCCATTTGGCAGCAAGGAGTCAGCACCAAAATTCATGTACAAACCGATTCTAAGCCAAGCTGGGTTATAATGTAGATAATAAAATAGGGTAGTGTAACTTTTAAGAACTAGCATGGCTTTCCTTTTAGTCCAACATCTGTTACAATAGGGTAGTCTGACTTCATCATTAACCTTTCTCCATCAATATTCTAAGAACAGATAATAAAATTTACTCCACTACTTGGAAATGAAAGCTGTAAGGTAGACTTCTCTTCAGTTAATAAACAAAAATGAATGTTGATATAAAGAGCAAGTTATGGTTAGATTCTAACCTTAACAACACTACCCATGACACTGAAAATTTCATTGTAGTCGATGAAATCCAAATGAGCTTCCTTTCACTACTTCAAAACATCAAAACTACAGATATCCTTCAGAGAATTTTAGAGTGTTCCGTACAAAACTTTCGAACTCAACGAAGCATCCTTCTCCTGTCTGGCTCACCCATAGGCTTCCACGTTAAATCTAAGCATCAAAGAAACTTTTATAGTAAGCCGATGACAATATTTTACAATTTTGATCCTGGAATATTCAATGGATGACCAAGGCATGATAAATGAAAGTGGAAAAACAAAGGATAGAAATGATGATTGCGATGATACCAATACGAATGATGATGGAAAGGCTTGCTGCCACTGTATCAAATAGGCATCGCCTAGATAAAGTGAGGAGTAATGACATCTCTCTGGTACTTTTGAAAATATCAAAAAACATGGCAACCACGCCCCAATTTTTTATGATGGAAACCAATTGGGTAATTTTTGATGACTTATACCATGCCAAATTCAAGATAATTAATATTATTGACAAAAAATTATATTATGATGCAAAAATGAAAACCAATTGCATTTTATATGCTTAAATTATTGAAACCAATTTTATCCTTTCCCAACGATGTCAACTTAAAAATTTTATATGCTTAAATTTTTTAGAATTCATATTAATTTTTATGAAGATAATATGAAATAATTTTAAAGACTTAAAATTTCATATTATTTGATATAATTTATAATTTATAAAATTCTAAAAATTACTTAAAGTGAGAAGATATTTAAAAAAAAGTTATATTTATTATTTTGATAAAGAAAAAATATTAAAAGTTAATAATAAAAATCATGCTCAATTATTTAATTTTATTAATTTAGTAGGTGTAAAGATCTATGTATTTATCTTTAAATATCAATTTATTTTCTTTTAAAGTTAATGAAAATTTTGAAATTATTTGTATACTTAAAATTTTCAAATTTTTTAGTAATTATTTTTTTAATGTTTCTATAATCAATAAACTATATTTTTTAACATAACATAATATTAATATTTACTAGTTTATACGTTACTTTAGATATTTTTGTAAATATTTTTTATTTAATTATATAATAAATTATTTTAGCTTTTTATTAGTAGAAATTTTAATGTAAGTTAATTTTTTTTTAAAATATCTTAAAAATTATTATATTATAGAATTAATTATCATTTAATGTTTTTTAATACAAATTTTTAAATTTCATATATAAAAATTTTAGTATAATTTTTTACAAATTTTATATTCATTAAAATAGTTATTATTGTCTTTATTAATATAATTTTTTTTGTATTTATATATTTTTGAATTATTTATTTAAAATAACCTATTTTTATAATTATACGAGGAGAATATGTTTTTAATGGATTGGTCATTTATAGACAATGGCATATGTACCTTTATTATACAAAATAAAATAAAATATTAAAACAAATAAATTATTAAAAAAATTTTAAATCATTAAAGATTAGTCATGAAAAATATCTTGAGCCCAAATAGCTAGGGAAAATCCCTAACTAAATGCATATATTTTGTGAAAAATAGAATTTAATAAATAAATGCTTCCAATTAAATATAAAATAGTAAAAAAATTCAGATATTTATTTTGTGATGAATTTTTCTCAGTTTAATTAGCTAGGGATATTCTATCACTAAATTAGATTGCTAAGTTTCCAGCTTCTTTAAATGGAAATCTACTATAATAATAGTGATGGAAAGTTTTCAATCGAAAATTTTTATTGCTAATCCATCACTAATTCTTCACTAATCCATCGCTAATTTTTATTAATATAAAATCAAAAATCTCTTGCAATACCATAGCTAATCTCTCACTATTTAGCTAGAGCTTTTTCCAAGCAAAATTTCCCGAACTAAACTTATATTTTCTTATAGTGATCTATCTATCTATCTATCTATATGTCTATCTATCTTTTTGTCTATTTATCTACATATCTATTTGTATATCTATGCGTCTATCCATCCATCTATCTGTCTGTCTATCTATCTACTGTCTATCTATCAATCTATCTATTTGATTAAGTCTCAATCTATCTATTTTTCTATCAATTTTATAATATTCTATCTTTCTTTCTTTCTATTAATTTATCTATATATCGTTCTTTCTATAAATCTATATGTATATCTATATATATATATATATATATATATGAATATCTATCTGTCTATTTATCTATTTAATAATCTAGCTATCTTTTTATCTATCTGTCTATATATGTATGTTTGAATCTATCTATCTATTTATTAATCTATCTATATATCTATTATCTATCTTCTATCTATCTATCTATTTGTCTTCTCAATCTGTCTAATAATTAGTCTTTCAATTTGTTTATCATTCTGTCTATCAATTTGTGTATTAATATATCTATCAATCTTTCTATCAATCTATCTAGCAATCTAACTATCAATCTATCTATCCATATATTGACCTGTCAATCTATATATCTATCTATCTATCTATCTATGTGTCTATCTATCTATCTATATATCTATCTATCTATCTGGTTGTCTATCTATCTATTTATCTATCAATTTTTATCTGGCTATCTATTAGTCTATCTTTTATTTTTTGTCTTTGTCTGTCTATCTCTATCTATCTATGTGTCTATCTACTTATATACCTATCTATCTATCTATATGTCTATATATCTATCTATCTATCTATCTATCTGTCTATCTACATGTCTATCTATCTTTTTTCTAACTAACTAACTATCTATATGTCTATCTATCTATCTAACTATATGTCTATCTAACTAACTATCTGTCTATTTGTCTATCTATTTGTCTATCTATCTGTCTATCTATGTGTGCATCTATCTATCTCTCTATTTATCTCTCTACCTATCTCTCTATCTATCTCTCTATCTATCTTTCTATCTATCTCTCTGTCTATCTATTTATTTGTCCTGTCTATCAATATGTTTATCTATTTATCAATCTATATATTTGTCTATCTATGTACCTATCTATCTATTTATCATTCTATCTATCTATCTCTCTATCTTTCTTTCTATCTATCTATCTAAATTTTTATGTATATATCTATCATCTATTTGTATTTCTATATGTCTATCTATATGTCTATATGTCTATATATATATATATATATATATATATATATATATATAATATTTGTCTATATATCTATCTTTCTTTTTTTTCTATTTTTCTGTCAATCTATCTATCTAGCTATCAGTCTATTTATCTATCTGACTATCATTCTCTCTATCTATATATTTATCTATCTGTCTGTCTGTTTGTCTGCCCAGCCTGTCTATTTGTTTGCATGCCTGTCTATCTGTCTACACGCATGCCTGTCTATTTATCTATCTGTATTTCAATCTTCCTTTTTAATTATCTCATAATCTATCGATTTATTTGTCTATCTATCAATAAATCTATCTATCCATCTATTTGTCTATCTATTTATCTATCTAGTCTATCAATTTGTCTATTTATTCATTTAAGAATATGTTTATCAATCTATTAACAATCTATCAATTTATTAATCATTAATCATTCTATCTATCTATCAATTTTTCTATAAATTTGTATATCAATTTTTCTTTCAATGTATATATCAAAATTTTTTATATATAGTTCTATCAATCTGTCTATCAAGTTTCCTATCTATCTATTTATCTATTTTTCTATTTTTCTATTTATTAATCATCAATCAATCAATCTATCTATTTATCTATCTATCTTTCTGTTTGTCTGTCTGTCTATCAGTCATTTTGTCTATATATCTATCTATCTACCTGTCAATCTATCATCTTTTTATTTTTCTATTTATTGTCTATCTATTTGTCTATCTATCTATCTATCTATTAATATATCTATCTATCTTTCTTTCTATATATCTATTTGTCTATCTATCTATCTATTTGTTTATCTATCTATCTATTTGTCTATCTATCTATTTATCTATCTATCTATCTATATATATCTTTCTATCTATCTATTTATCTACCTATCTATCTATCTATTTGTCTGTCTATCTGTCTATATATCTATCTGTCTATCTATCTATCTATCTATCTAACAAATTATCAATCAATCTATCTGTCTATCAATCTATCTATCAATCTCTCTATCAATCTGTATATCAATCTCTCATTTTATATATTTATCATTTTCTCTATCATTTTGTCTATCTATCTATCTATATGTCTATCTATATATCTATCTATTTGTCTATTTATTTGTCTATATATTTGTCTATCTATATGTCTATGTATATGTCTACCTACCTATCTATCTATCTATATGTCTATTAATCTCTCAATCTATCTATATATAAATATATCTGTAAATCTATCTATATATCTATCTTTCAAACTGTCTATCTATTTTTCTATTTATCTATTTGCCTGTCTATTTATTTATTTGTCTAATTATTTATTTTCTATCTGTCTGTCTCCATGCCTGCCTGATTATCTTCCTTTTTGAATGTGTTCATTTCAGTCTATCTATCTATCTATTTGTGTGTATATTTTTATATCTATTTGTCTGTTTATCTGTCTATCTGCTTATATGTCTATTTGTCTATCACTACAAAAAATACCTAAGTGGCTAGGGAAAGTTCCCTACTATTTAGGCTTATTCTGTCACTAAAATAGAATACTAATGGATTTAAAATAGAAATTATCCCAAGCTAAAGTGCTCGTCACAATTTCCCTAGCTAATGGATTTAATAGTAATTTATATTTTTAGACTAAATATATATATAAAATTTTTTAGCAAAATTAGTGATGGGAAAATCCGTAGCTATTTTTATTCCAAAACTTTTTTTACAAAATTATTTTTTTACAAAAAATTTGATTACATATTTTTAAATTTTTATATTAAATTGGAAAAAAACTATACTATAAACCATTATTAATAAATTATTATTAATAATGACGATCCATTTTTTTAACTAATATATGTATGAATTCTAAAATGACAAACTCATTCTATAAAATGTATGATTCTACTCACTAATATCATTGCTCATTTAATACAAAAACAAAATAAAAAACAAATAAACAAAACAAATTGATTCATCTCAACTTGATCTTGAATAACAGACACTTGAAATACATTTTATGTATAATAGTGTAGATGCGATAAGAACTTCCTCCATCATTGTCAATGCCAACACGGATAAATAAAGATGCATAGCACTGATATACAATTTTGTAGTTATGATACTCCACAAACAAGCACTGCAAAGTGATCAAAATACAGAAGCAACTTCAAATAGTGGAACATGAGCAAAACCCATGGCTGTGAAGAATCCACATCTATGAGAAATGAAATTGGAAAAAAAGTAACAAGATAATAAAAAAATTAAAAATGACCTACTACTCTGTGTGAGTAGGGCATTCCGAACAACTTCACTTCTAGGGCATACCGTTCTTCAATAGCTTGCCATTCATAGTTGAACTTCCATCATTATATGGTAGATAATAGTTATTAAATTATTGATTTGAACTTACATCTTGATAAAATATATCATACGAATAGAAGTGTAGCATATCTTTTTAGTTTGTAAAATTATTAGGTGGTGTTTAATAATAGGTAAACCAAATTATTCAGTTCAACAATATTTCAAAATTAGTTTAGTTTATCATGGTGATTGTATGTAGAAAAAAGAGATCCATATAGTGATTATCACTTACAAATAACAAGAATAATGTCCCCTCTCTACTACTATCTCTAGAGGCTAGACATAGTAGACCCTACAGATTCTCCAACAGGTTTTTTTACTACTATTGTCTCCATCAAACCATTTTTTTCCTGATTTAGATGGACATAGAGTGAGTAGAAAGGAAAAAAAATGAAGAAATATTGAATGGACAAGGGACGTGGTTGTAAAAGTTAATTATAGTGCACTTGTCTGCCTTTGTGCATGGAAACATCTCTGAACAATGAGGCAAGATAAATGTTATGCCTTGTCATTCATGCTTTAAAAATAATACCCAGTGCTCCCCTAATCACATCCTTCAATTTTGCCCAGATCTGGTTTAGTGGTGTTTCATTTATTTCCACTAATGAAAATATTTTCCAGCTCTAATTCTCTATGTGCTTTCATTTTAGTATGCCCATCTATAGCAGAAAAAAAGTTCTAGTTAAAGAAGCAACAACATCAACAATCATGTTTACAGAAGAGAATACCAATGTTTTTTTGATTGATTTGATGAAGAAGGATGTAGAAGTATTAAGCAATGGGAGTGGAGAAAATAAGAGATGCTTAACAATAGATCAAGTGAAAGCATTGGATAAAACTTTGAAGTGGAGAACAAGCTTGAACCAGAGAGGAAAAACAAACTAGCTCATGTACTTGGCTTGTAGCCAAGACAAATAGCTGTTTAGTTCCAATACTACCATGCTAGGTGGAAAACCAAGCAATTAGAGGAGATTATGACCTCTTGAAAGCAAATTATGACTCACTGAAGCTCAATTATGAAGTCCATGATCATTATCATGAAGCCTTGATAAAATAGATTAGGGAACTGAAGGCATAGCTCAACGCAAAAAACATGGAGAGTAGTAGCTTGTTCAACAAGGGGGAGGGTCTTTTTTCAGAAATATATGGGAAGGAGTTGAAGAGTGGGTCATCAGATAGTGATTCAAGTGCGATCCTAAATGATGTTAACAATTCGAATCCTGGGATTTCTTCTATCAGGGTGAAAAGGTGTAGCAAATATATATCAAATTATGATAGTCAAGCATGGAATCATGGATTAATACATATCGACAGGGAATGTGTTGAAGATTACAGAAGCATGGAATCAAACTATGTTCATCATAGTTCCTCTCCCAAAAGGAATGTGATGAACAGTGAACATAAGTGACTTTTAGAATTTATTTATAACCATAAAATAAATAAATAATATATATATATATAGATATATATGACTATAATTTTAATGAATTCATATATTTTTTATGAATATAATATGAAATAAATTTATTGGCATAAAATTCAATATTATTTGATATATTTTATAATTATAAAATCCTAAATTAACATTAAAATGAAAGAGATAAATAAAAAAATTTCTTTATTATTTATTAAGAATGGAATATAAAAAAGTTAATATTAAAAATATTACACAATGGTTTACTTGTTATAAATTTAAGTAGGTGTAAAAAAAAATTTGAATTCAAATCAACTTAGGGTTAGTTTGGTAGCACTCTTTAATTGTGTTATTAAGACACAAAATTATTTTAAGTATTTTTAGGACAAAAAAATATCTTTAGTAATTTTTTAAAAAAATTTTGAAACTCTAAAAAAATACTTAAGGTGTTCTTTTAATAAGCACATAGAGATATTTTTTATAACACTTGAAGTGTTCTTTTAATAATTCAAATATTTTTGTAAATATTTTATTAAAAGATTCCTATAATCAAATAAATATTTTTTTAAGTTTTATTAATATAAATAATTACTTGTTTATTCATTATTTCAGTTTTTTATAAATTAAAAATAGTTTATAAAAAAATAATTAATTATTTTATGTTTTATTAATACATATATTTAAAATCTTTATTAATTAAATCAAAATATTTTTTTTAAATATTTTTAACATTTTATAATCCAACAAATAGTTAATTTAGGCTTTATTAATATAAATTGTATTCGTATTTTATATTTTTGTAATTATTTATTTATAATATCCTATTTTTATAATTATATGAGGAGAAGGCATCTATCAAGGATCCCTAATCCATATACCATGAAGAACCTTTAATATACAAAAATATATCAAATATTTAAACAAATAATATATATAATATATATATATATAAATATTCATTATAGATTAAGAACGGAAATAATCTTGAAGTAAATAGCTAGAAAAAATTCCAAAGCTAAATGTATATATTTTGTGAAATTTATTATTTAAGGACTAAAGATATAATTGTAAAAAGAATTTTCAAGATAATGATTATGTGAGGAATTTTAAATTGATCTAATTAGCTAGGGAAGATTTATCTCTAAAGATATTGCTAAATTTAGCACAATTCTTTGTACCAAAATATATGAAAATATTAGCTAGTATATTTTAGAAAATTCTGATTTATAATCCATCACAAATTCATCACAAATTTGTCATTCAAAGTAAAATTAAACATCTCTTGCTATTCCCTAGCTAATCTCTCACAAATTAGCTAGGGATTATTTCCCGAGATAATTTTTAGCTAAACAGATAATTTCTTGTAGTATCTATATGTCTATCTTTTAATCTATATATGTCTATATATATATATATATATATATATATATATATATATATATATATATATTTTCTTTCATAATTATATTAATATATATATATATATATCTATATATATGTCTATCTATTTGTGTATCTTTATTATATTATATATATATATATATATATATATATATATATCTATCTATCTATCTATTTGTTTATATATATGTATTTTATCTATCGATTCATCATCTATATATCTTTCTATCTAATGATATAGATATATATATATATATATTATTTCTAATCTATTAGTCAAATATCTATCCTTTATCTCTATCTATCTATCTATCTATCTTCTTTCTTTCTTTTTTATAATATATACATATCTATCTGTCTTTCTATCTATCTATCTATCTAAAAATCTCTCATCATTCTGTCAATCAGTATGTCTATCTATAAGTATTATATATATTTATCTATCTATATCTCTATATATCTATCTATTTATTTGTCTATATAATTTGACTATCTATTTGTCTATCTATCTGTCTATCTATCTTTTTGTCTATCTATCTACCTGTCTTTTTATATGTTTATCTATCTATCTATCTATATATATATCTGTCTATTGATCTATCTGACTATCTATGTATCAAACTATCTGTCTATCTATCTATCAATTGAATATATATATATATATCTATATATTATTTCTATCTATGTATCTAATGTTTATCTATCTATCTATCTATCTATATATGAATCTTCTATCAATCTTTAATATATCTATTTATCTAACTTTATGTCTATCTATCCATCTATCAATCTATCAAACCATATGTCTATCTATCCATCTATCAATCTATCAAACCATATGTCTATCTATTTTTATCTATTTGTCTTATATCTATCTTTTTATTAATCTACTTTATATCATCAATCTATATTCTATCAATCAATTTTCTCTATCTATATGTCTATTTATCTGTCTCTCTTTATATATCTATTTGTCCATCTATTTTTCAATCTATCTATCTATCTTAATGGCCTATCTATCTATATTTTTATATATCTATCTATCTATATATGCTATATATCTATCTGTCTATACATGTATCTATCTATCTATCTATTTGTTGCCTATATATCTATCGATCTATCTATTTATTTGTCTATTTATCTATCTATCTTTATATCTACCTGTATATAACTCTATTTTTCAATTTATCTATCTATTAATATATATATATATATACACACATATATATCTGTCTATCTATCTTTTTGTTTGTCCATCTATTTGTCTATTTATCAAATGTTTATCAATCTGTCTATCTTCATCTATATATGTGTCTATCTATTAGTTTTATAATTATCTATCAATTTATCTATCTATCTATCTGAGTCTTAGAGTTTATATATATATCTATCTATGTAATATTAATATCTTTTTGATCTATCGATCTATCTATTTCTCTATATCTATCAATTTATCTATCTATCTTCTGTTTATATATCTTTCTATTTATCTATTTCTTTACCTAGCTATAAATTTGTCATTCTATCTTCCATCTATCTATTCATCTATATATCTGTCTATCAATATGTGTATTAATCTCTTAATCATCTATTTATCAATCTATCTATTAATTTTTATAATAATCTATCTTTCATATTTTTATCAATTTTCTATTATTTATCTATCTATCTAGATATGTGTGCCTATCACTCTATCTATCTATCTATCAGTCTGTCAATTTATCAATCTATATATTTATCAATAATCTATCTTTCTGACTATTAATCAGTTTACCTTTCTATCTATGTCTTTATCTATCTGTCTATATATCTGTAAATCTATTTGTCAATCTATTTATATTTATAATTGTATTATCTATCTATGTATCTATTTGTGTATCAATTTGTCTATCTATCTGCCTATCTATATGTCTATCTATCTATATATAGTGGTGCCTATCAATCAATCAATCAATATGTCTATCTTTCTATCCATATGTCTGTCAATCTATCTAACTATTTGTTTCTCTATTTATCTATCTATCTTTCTATTTGTTTCCTTTATCTTCTTTATTTCTTTCCATTATATTCTCTTTATTTATAATGTCTATCTTTTGATATATATATATATATATATATTTATGATATATA
>JAREIK010009359.1:0-36504 GCA_029783825.1 Sapria himalayana
CTCGTTCTTTTTATTCTTCTTTTTTCTTTATATCCTTTATTATCATTATTATTCTTATTAGTCTTCTTTTTTTGTAATCTTCTTATTTTTCTTATTCTTCTTATTTATAGTATTTTTCTTTTTCTCTTATTTTTTTTATTGTTTTCATTCTTCTTTTCATTAGTCTTCTATTCTTCTTATTCTGTTTATTCTTTTTATTATTCTTATTTTTATTATTTTTATTATTCTTATTATTCGTATTATTCTACTTATTCTTCTTATCCTTCTTATTCTTCTTATTTTAATTATTCTGATTATTGTTTTTATTATATTTATTATTCTTATTCTTCTTATTTCTCTTATTTTTCTTATTCTTCTTATTCATCTTATTCATCTTATTCATCTTATTCTTCTAATTCATCTTATTCTTCTAATATTTTTTTATTCTTCTAAGTTGTATAATTCATTTTATTCATATTATTCTTTAAATTATTCTAAATCCACTAAGTCTTCCAATTCTTCTAATTCTACTTATTCTTTTAATTCTTCTAATTCTACTTATTTTTCTTATTCTTATTATTCATTTTATTCTAATTATTCTTATTATTCTTCTTATTGTTGTTATTCTTCTAATTCTTCTTATTCTACTAATTATTATATTTCTTCTTATTCTACTTATTCTTTTTAATCATCTTATTCGTCTTATTCTCCGTATCCTTTTAATTCTTCTTATTCTTCTTATTCTTATTATTCTTCTTATTATTCTTTTATTCTTATTATTCCTCTTATTATTCCTCTTATTGTTTCTATTTTTCTAATTTTCTTATTCTTCTATGTCTTATAATTCTTTTTATTTTAATATTATTCATATTCTTTTTATTTTTGTAAGTATTCTAATTATTCTTTTTATTACTTTTTTTCTTATTTTTATTATTCTTCTTATTCTTTTTCTCCTTCATATTATTCTTATCATTCTTATTCTTTGTATCCTTCTTGTTGTTTAAATTTAATTATTTTTATTTTTCTTCATATTCTTTATAATTCTTCATATTCTTCGTATCTTCTTATTCTTTTTTTTTCTTATTCTTTTTATTATTATTATTTTTCACATTCTTTTTTTTTCTTCTTTTTTTATTTCATTTTATTCTTCTTATTCTACATAATTTTCCTATTCTATTTATCCTTTTTATTTTTCTTATTCTTATTTTCTTCTAATTCTTCTTCTTCTTCTTTTTCTTTTTATTCTTATTATGTTTCATATTTTTCTTACTTTTATTATTCTTCTTATTATTCTTATTATTCTTATTATTCTTATTATTCTTATTATTCTTATTATTCTTATTATTCTTTTACTTTTTTGTATTATTCTTCTTATATACCTTTTATTATTATTATTATTATCTTATTTATCTTATATTTGTAATTCTTATTATTCTTTTAATTCTTCATATTCTTCTTATTCTTCTTATTCTTCTTATACTTCTTATTCTTCTTATTCTTCTTATTCTTCTCATTCTTCTTATTCTTCTTATTTTTCTCTTTCTTTTTATTCTTCTTTTATTTTATTACATTTTATTCTTGTTATTCCACTTATTTTTCTTATTATTTTTATCTTTCTTATTCTTCTTATTCTACTTATTCTTCTTATATTTCTCATTCTTTTTTCCTTCTTATTCTTTTTATCCTTCTTATCCGACTTATTCTTCTTATTCTAATTATTCTTATTATCTTCTTATACTTTTTATCCCTCTTATTCTTCTTATTCTAATTATTCAAAATATTATTGTTATTCTTATTATTATTATTATTATTATTATTATTTTCTTATTCTTCTTATTCTTTTTTTTTCTTCTTTTTCTACTTATTCTTTTATTATTGTAAAATCTTTTATTCTTCTTATTCTTCTTATTCTTTTATTCTTCTTATTCTTCTTATTTTTCTATTTCTATTTATTATTCATTTTCTTTATTTCTTCTTATTCTTATATTCACTTATTCTTCTTATTGTTTTATCCTTCTTAATCTTCTTTTTCTTTATATTTTTTTATTATTCTTATTCATCTTATTCTTGTTTTCTTCTAATTATTCTTATTCGGTTTATTCTTTTTATTCTTATAAGTTTTTTATTGTTTTTACTCTTCTTATTCTTCTTATTCTTTTTATTATTCTTATTCTTCTTATACTTCTTATTCTTCTTATTCTTATTATCATGCTTATTCTTCTTATGTTTCCTATTCTTTTTAAAATTCTTATTCTTCTTATTTTTATTATTTTTCTTATTCTTTTTATTCTTCATATTCTTCCTATTCTTCGTATTCTTACTTTCTTACTATTCTTCTTATTCTATTCATTCTTCTTATTCGTTTTATTCTTATTTTTATTATTATTATTATTTTATTTTTTTATTATTTTTATTATCCTTCCAATCCTTTTTATATTTATATTGATTTCTATTCAACTTATTCTTCATATTCATTTTTAATTTCTTACTATTCTTCTTATTCTATTCATTCTTCTTATTCGTTTTATTCTTATTATTATTATTATTATTATTTTATTTTTTTTTATTATTTTTATTATCCTTCCAATCCTTTTTATATTTATATTGATTTCTATTCAACTTATTCTTCATATTCATTTTTTTCTTCATTTTCTTCTTATTCTTCTTATTCTTTTTATTCTTTTTATTATTCTTATTCTTCATTTTCTTCTTATTTTTCTTATTATTATTATTTTTCTTATTTTTTTATTCTTTTTATTCATCTTATTCATCTTATTCTTAATATTCTTCTTTTTATTTAATTTCATTTGTTTCTTCCTTTTTTTTATTTTTTTTTTATTTTTTTTATTCTTATTCTTTTTATTCTTATTTTTCTTATTATTCTTATTATTATTCTTATTATTATTCTTATTATTATTTTTCATCTTATTCTTTTTAATCATCTTTTTCTTTTTATTCATCATTTTCTTCTTATTCATCTTTTTATTTTTTTATGTTCTTCTTATTTTTCTTCCTTTTTTCATTCTTAATCTTATATTTTTTTTATTCTTATTATTCTTAATATTCTTAATATTCTTCTTATACTTCTTATTTTTCTTATTATTCTTATTCTTCTTTTCCTTATTATTCTTCTTATTATTCTTATTCTTCTTATTCTTTTTATCCTACTTTTTTTTCTTATTCTACTAATTATTCATTTTTTTTATTCTTTTTAATCTTATTGTTGTTATTATTATTATTCTTATTATTATTATTCTTCTTATCTTCTTCTTCTTCCTCTTCTTATTCTTCTTTTACTTCTTATTCTTATTATTCTTCTTATTCTTTTTATTCTTTTTATTCATCTAATTATTCTTATTCTTCTTATTTTCCTTAATCTTTTTATTTTTCTTATTCTTCATATTGTTCTTATTTTTATTATTCTACTTATTCTTCTTATTCTTCTTATTCTAATTATTTACTTATTCTTTTTATTTTTCATATTCTTCTAATGATTATTATTCATTTAATTCTTCTTTTTCTTCTTATTATTCCTATTTTTCTTCTTTTACTTTTTCTTATAATTATTTTTATTCTTCTAATTCTTAAAATTCTTTTTATTTTATTTTCATCTTCTACTACTTATTCATTTTATTCTAATTTTTATTTTTTTTATTCTTCTTATTCTTTTTTTATTTATATATTCTTCTAATTTTTTATTTTTTTATAATTTTTATTATTCTTATTCTTTTTATTCTTATTATTATTATTATTTTTATTCTTCCTATTCATTTTATTCTTCATATTCTACCTTTTTTATTATTCTGTTTATTATTATTCTTCTTCTAATTCTTCATATTCTTCTTATTTTTATTCTTTTACGTATTCTACTTATTCCACTTATTCATCTTATTCTTCTTATTTTTCTTAATCTTCTTTTTCTTCTTATTCATCGGATTCCTCTTATTCTTCTTATTCTTCGTATTCCTCTTATTCTTCTTATTCTTCGTATTCTTTTTATTCTTCTTATTCTTTACATTCTTCTAATTCTTCTTATTTTTCTTATTCTTATTATTCTTGTTATTCTTCATATTCGTCAAATTCTTCAAATTCTTCTTTTTTTTCTTATTCTTCTAATTTTTCTTATTCTTCTTATTATTTTATCTTCTTATTTTTTTTATTCTTCATATAGTTCTTATTTTTATTATTCTTCTTATTATTCTTATTCTTCTTATTATTCTTATTCTTCTTATTCTAATTATTTACTTAATCTTTTTATTTTTCTTATTCTTCTTATGATTATTATTCTTCTTATTCTTTCTATTCAACTTATTTATAGAATTCTTTTTATTCTTCTTATTCATCTTATTCTTCAAGTCTTTTTTTTTATTATTCTACTTATTCTTCTTATTCTTCTTTTTCTTCTTATTCTTCTTATTCTTCTAATTCTTCATATTCTTTTTATTCTTCTTTTTCATATCTTACCATTTAATATTTTTATTCTAATTATTATTTTTCATATTTTTCTTATTCTTATTTTACTTCTATATTATTTTAATCTTTTTATTCTTCTAATTTTATTTTTTTTTCATATTATTATGATTATTATTATTATTATTCTAGTTATCTTCGTATCTTTTATTATTATTAGGATTCTTATTCTCTTATTCTTCTTATTCTTCTTATTCTAGTTATTCTTCTTAATCTTCTTTTATTCATATTTTCTTATTCTTCTTATTCTTCTTATTCTACTTATTCTTCTATACTTCTTATTAGTCTTATTAAACTAATTATTAAAATTTTTCTTATTCATTTTAATCTTTTATTCTGTTTATTTTTATTTTTATTTATTCTTATTATTATTCTTTTCTTCTAATTCTTCTTATTTTTCTTTTCTTTATATCCTTCTTATTCTTCATATTCTTTTTATTTTATTATTCTACTTTTTCTACTTATTCTACTTATTCTTTTGTTCTACTTATTCTTATTATTCTTATTATTTTACTTATTCTTCTTATTCTAATTATTCTTCATATTCTTTTTATTCCTATTATTTTTATAATTCTTCTTAATCTTTTTATGTTTTTATTTTATTTATTCTTCTTATTCTTCTTATTCTTATTTTCTTATTTTCTTATTCTTATTTTCTTATTCTTCTAATTCTTTATTCTTCTTTTTTCTTTTTTTTCTAATTATTTTTATTTTTCTTATTCTTCTTATTCTTCTTGTTTTACTTATTCTTTTTATCTTCTTATTTTTCTTATTCTTCTTATTCTTCTTATTCTTATTTTTCTTCTTTTTGTTCTTATTCTTCTTTTTGTTCTTATTCTTCTTATTCTTATTTTTATTTTTTTTATTTTTTTCTTATTCTACTTATTATTCATATTCTTGTTATTTTTATTAATCTTCTTATTCTTCTTATTCTAATTATTCTTATTATTCTTTTATTTTTTTTATTTTTATTTGTGTCATTCTTTTATTTTTTTTATTCTTTTTATTCTTTTAATTTTTCTTATTCTACTTATTATTCATATTCATGTTATTCTTGATAATTTTCTTATTCTTCTTATTCTTATTCTTTTTATTCTTTTTTTTTATTTGTCATATTTTTTTATTTATTTTTCTACTAATTTTACTTATTTTACTTTTTTTCTTTTTAATTATTCTTTTTATACTACTTAATTTTAATATTCTTCATATTATTTTTATTCTTTTTTTCTTTTTTTCTTTTTATTCTTCTCATTCTTTTTATTCTTCTTATTCTTTATTTTTTTCTTTTTCTTCCATTCTTCTTATTCTTCTTATTCTATTCTTCTTATTCTTCTTATTCTTCTTATTCTATTTTTCTTATTCTTCTTATTCTTCTTGTTCTTCTTATACTTCTTATTTTCTTATTTTTTTTATTCTTTTTATTCTTTTATTATTCTTATTATTCTTATTCGTCTTATTCTTATTCTTCTTATTCTTATTATTCTTCTTATTCTTTTTATTCTTCTTATAATTCTTTTTTTCTTATTCTTTTGATTCTTCTTATTCTTCTAATTTTTCTTATTCTCTTATTCTTCTTATTCTTCTTATTCATCTACTTTTTCTTATTCTTCTTTTTCTTATTATTATTATTTTTCCTCATATTCTTCCTATTCTTCTTATTCTTCTTATTATTCATATTTTTCTTATTATTGTTATTATTCTTATTATTCATATTCTTCTGATTCTTTTTAATTTTTTTATTCTTCTTATTTTAAAGTTTATTCTATTAAATACACCCTCTCTTTTCACGGAGGAATTCCATAGTTACAAGTTGGAACCTTACTAATCTTTCCCCTTTACAACCATACCTATGCACTAGACTCCCCACAAATAAATAATTAAACTCATGCACTAACATACATGCCTTTAATATTTCTAAGCCTACTCTTAAATTTTAGTGAGTGCTTTGGCTTTCTTTTATTCTCTAAGCCTAAGACTATTACTGCCTCTTCTAGCTGCATCTCTACAACTACTTTGGCAATCCCTTCCACATCAGCTCATTGCATCTGCCTCCCAAGCTCACTGCATCATTCTTATTTCAAAGCTTCTATTTTGCCCTCACTACTTCCCTTCCTCTTAAGTTTGTAGCATATGCTCCCCTAAATCTTTCTGCCCCCTCATGTTATGTCTCTTTAGCCTTATATTTCATAAGACATAGATATAGAGAATGTTGCTCCACTTCCATAGCTTTCCTTTAATTTTTTTCAATCTTTACAGCATGGTTCTCCTCCTCCTTTCCTACTCCACCTCCTCTACCTTCCACTATTTTCCTTATGTTCTTTATTAACTACAAAAAACTATGTATCAGAAAACAGAACACAAAGAAAATTCCTCCTCCATTTATCTGGTCTTGCACTCCTTCCTTCCTCTGAATAGATTTGTTTCTACTCGCTTGATATAGGATTCTACTCCTCTTTTCATCTTATCTATCTTCTATCCTACTTGACATAAGATTCTTCTTTCCTTTTTTCTATAGTGTGCCTAACTTCCATTCTGCACCTTTCTTGAGGCTTTAATTTTAGTTGAATTGCGGTTTGCTTACGCTCTTCTCCTACTCCACCTACTTTGTCAACTATTGTGCTCCTCCTGTTTTGCATATGACCAACTACAAGCTCATACCATATAACTTATTACAGACTTCCTACCCATTTTTTCTTCCCTCCTTTACCCTACCAAACCATAGCATGAGCTATCTAATGATAGAAAAAAAATACAAAACAGAAAAGCTGATTTTTTCTACCCTTACTACCTCCTTTACTTCGGCCCATACAAGCATCATGTTCTCCTTCCCTTCTATCCCATGAAAATATTCTTTCTTTTTCTCTTCTATTCAAGCTAGACTTTCAGCCTTGCAAGTCCAAGGCCTACCTTCTACACCCCTGTTCAATTGTCTTTCCTCCATTTGCTTAGCTCTACTCCACCTCCTCTATCCTATTCTCTTCTCATGCCCTGCAAAGGAACCCAAACAAGCCACTAACATATAATTATAACCTCCCAACCCATTTCCTTATCATCCCTTCCCCTTTCCATTTTATAGGCAACAATCCACACTAAATAAAACCAACAAAACCAAGAAAATAGGAAGCTGCGAGCAAAAAGCTGGTTTTTTTGCTCCTCCCGCTTCCTATTTGTCATTCCATGCCTCATGTATTTTTTTCCTCCTCCCTATCCTGGCTTTATCTCATGCCTTCTACCCCACCTAGAGGTTGTCTTTGCATCCACTTTTATCTGCCTTCAGCTCCTGCCTACTCACAGAAAACCAAAAAAATAGAAACAACAAAAACTACTAAACTAGCTTTCCTGTTATCTGTTCATCCCTCCTCTCTTCTCTTTCTACCTATGCTCTGCTCCCTCTCTCTTCTGTGCTCTCTTGCTCCTCCCCCTACATTCCAAACCATTGACAAATAATACTAATATAACCTACCTACCCTTTTCCCTACTCTCCCTTCCCCTTATAGCATATACTAAATCAAAGGGCCTTGTTCCATAGCTTGAGCTCTTCCCTCCAAGCATAACCTGTCTAAGTAACTAAACACATGAAGTTAGAGGTGAATTTACATGCCAAACAGTCTCATAGCCACCCCTCAGGACAAGGGTGACTCTTGAACTTACTCGGGACTTTAACCTGAAATTATATTTAGCAATTGCAAAATAAATATGAAAGCAATACAACATATAATCCTTCCTCTCATCCTTCTGCCCTATATTCATACTTTATTAATATTTATTCATTTGAATTCTAAAATAAGGAAATCCTATTTCATCTAGCCTTATTAATCCTTTAAACTTGTGTGGGATATTCTCCCCATCAAATTCTTGAAACCCTTTCATAATACTTTCTTCTGATTTATATGCCAGGGTGTTTGCCCCTCTAAATGTGTGTATCATTTTGTATTCAGTTCTATCAGTAACTTTCTGATTTTTTCAATTTTCCCTTTGAACCTCTACATTTCTATTTTTTTTTTGTGGCTAGATCCACTAATAAAATTGAGTCTACTTGAACTCGTATATTTTGAAATCTATTATTTTGCAGATTTATAGCCCTTTATGCAAGGCCATAATCTCTATATGCAATGCCATAATCTCTGTATGTAATGCTGATGTGGCTATCCCACTCATTGAAAAGGCTTTCATAACCCTTCCTTCCTCGTCTCTTATTGCTCCTTTTTCTGCCACACCCATATCTCTTTTGAAGCTCACATCCATATTAAAAGTTAATGCACCTTGAGGTGGCTTGCTTCAAATGAATGTTTTTATATCTGGCAATTTCGTTCTAATAGTTGCAAGCCCCCATGCCTTCTTTAGATTCTCTTCCATGCTCCTATTGCCGACTCTTATCAGGTTGCAGGCTATAATATAAGAACATTCTCTTTTTTTTAAATATGTTTTTGGCATTCATTGGAATACTCTCAAAACTGCTTCTATTTCTAGCTTTCCATAAATATCAGAATTCTATGTGAGGTATGTGATTTCTAATCCATTTAAACAATTATTTGTCTGCTCCTGCCTCTAGTTGTTTAATCTGGCTTTAAGGGTTATCTCACTCTTTTTCATGACTACTTCTGCTTCTAACATATTTCATACTTTTGTAGCAATCTTCCCTGTTGTAAACAAATGATCTAAACTTTTTGTGGCTGCTAAGCAACAATCACATCTAGATGCTAACCTTAATTCTTTCCTATGGATACTATCATCCACCAGAATACTACAAGAAAATGTTTATTTAGCTAGAAAATTATAGCTAGGGATCAATCCCTAGCTAAATTGCAAGGGATTAGTAAGGGAATAGCAATAGATTTATGATTTCGATTGAAATAAAAATTTGCAACGGATTAGTGACGGAATATTTTTCGTAAATCCTGCTAAAGAAAAGAATGGAATTTAGCAATGAACTAGTGACAGAAAAATTTTCGTAAATTCTGCTCAAGAAAAGTGGAGAATTTAGCTAAGGATTTAATGACAAAATTTCCCTAGCTAATAAAATCTGGAATTTAACAATGGATTTAGCAACTGATTAGCGACGGAATATTTTTGTAAATTCTGCTCAAGAAAAGCGGGGAATTTAGTTACAGACTTAACAACTGGATTTTTCTAGCTAATAAAATTATAAATTTAGCGACGGATTTAGAGCCAGAATTTCTCTAGCTAATAAAATCATGAATTTAGCGACATATTTAGTGATAGATTTTTCCTAGCTAATAAAATCTATAATTTAGCGATAGATTTAGCGACGGATTAGCGATGGAAATTTTGGTAAATTCTACTCAAGAAAAGTGAGGAATTTAGCTACGAACTTAACGACATAATTTTCTCTAGCTAATAAAATCTTGAATTTAGCGACGAATTTAGCGATGGATTTTCCCTAGCTAATAAAATATATGATTTAGCGATGGATTTAGCAACGAAATTTTCATAGCTAATAAAATCCTGGATATATCGATGAATTTAGCGATGGAATTCTCCTAGCTAATACAATCTTGAATATAGCGACGGACATAGCGACGGAATTCTCTTAGCTAATAAAATCCTGAATATAGTGATGGATTTAGCGATAGAATTTCCCTAGCTAATAAAATCCTAAATTTAGTGTTGGAATTAGCGATAAAATTTTTCTATCTAATAAAATCTGAAATTTAGCCAAGGATTTAGCGACAAAATTTTTTTAGTTATTTATATTCGAAACATTACGATAGATTTCAGTGATGGAATTCCCTAGCTAATTATATCCGAAAGATAGCGACATATTTTAGCGATGGAATTTCCCTAGCTAATTAAATCCCAAAATATATTAACGAATTTAGCGACAGAATCTCCCTAGCTAATTACACACTGAATATAGTGATAGATTTTAGCGACATGACTTTCCTAGCCAATTACATCTTGAATATAGTGATGGATTTTAGTGATAGAAATTCCCTAGATAATTAAATGAGGAATATAGCGATGGATTTAGAGATGAAATTTCCCTAGCCAATATTTAATTATTTAATTTTTTTAATTTATTATTTGTTTTAATATTTTATTAATTTTTTTTACTAAATGTATGTTAATGGTCTATAGATGAGAGATCATTGAAAGATACATTTTCCTCATAAAATTATAGAAAATTATATTATAAATAAATAATTTAAAATTATAAAAATACAAAAAAAATTATATTAATAATGACTAAAATAACTATTTTTATGATGTATTAATTTTTAAAAGATTTATACAAAAAATTTTTCTAAAATTTTTAATAAAGAAACTTAAAATTTTATATTAATGTAACATTAAATAATAAATTCAATAAGTATAAATGTAAAATTTCTACTAATATAAAAATTAATAATTTTTAGATATTATAAAAATTAAATTAACATACATTAAAATTTCTACTAATATAAATGTAAAATAATTCATTGTATGATAAAATAGAAAATATTTTTAAAAATATTTGAATTAACGAATAAACTAGTAAATATTAATATTATTATAAGTAAAAAAAATTAATATTATAGGAAACTTTAAAAAAATAATTAATACAAAATTTGAAAATCTTGAAATATAATTAAAATTAACATTTTTTCAATAAAATAAAAAGAAAATAAATTAATATTTAAAAATAAATCTATATATGTTTACTCCTACTAAAATTCTATGGAGAATAAATACGAAATAGAATTCTCTTTGGATAAAATAGATACATTATTTTTATCTTAATTCTCAAAATATCTAGAACTACTATATATTCAAAGATGATTATCCTTTCTGAAAATCCCTAATCCCAAATGATACCTTAATAGAAAAATATGGAAGCATTAAACAATCTTAAAAAAGTATAAGCAAATGGATAAAAAATAGAAGAATTATTTATGATGCCTATAAACTTCTCATTGAGGATAAAAGGAAAGAATAATCAACTTGGACGAGATTAATCTAGACACCAAAATGTATCCCCAAATATGTCATCTACCTATGGATTGCAAAATGCGAATAGCTAAGAATAAATGATTAGTTATTTTCAACTCTAACAAATCTGAATTGTGATTTCTATTCTAAAATAGAATTATTTTAGCATCTATTTTTTCAATGCCCATTTATAAAGGCAAATTAGGACAGCTTAAATAACTGGAAATGAATGACAAGAACATGCATTCCATTTCAACAGCCTTCAAAATTATGCATAAAAACTATTCAACCAACACACCAAATAACCTAATCCAAAAAGTCATACTGGCAACACTCATATATCATATATGGAGAGAAAGGAACTGAAGATTGCAGGAATACAAATCACAAGATGTAGAGTTTATTATTAGAAAAATCAAAACATAAATTTATATTTTATTTCTCATTGAATGTAATAAACTGAAGCTTCTTTATGTTGTGCATATTTTTTTTTGATATTGTGTTTTGTTACTTATAAAAAAAATCCAAATTCCACATCTTCAATTTGGGCTTTGATAACAAAATTTTTCATCATTTCTTAAGCTGCTTTATTAATGTCTTGGCTCATTTTTTTTTCTTTCTTTGAATTATCTTATGTTGGTTCCTCCAAATATCAAGGTATTATATCAACATATATTTTTATTAAATTTACATAGAGATGAATATTTCTCTTAACCTTATCTTTATGTAAGCTTGAGAAAATATATTGTTACTAATTCAAAGATGAGATTCAAACTCAAAAGGTTTGGCAAATAAATTACATTAATTCGAAGTTCATCTCTATCATATAAACTAATTTGTGCACTCAAAATTTATTTTTTTAATGATTTAAATATTTCTACCCCAAATAACCTTTAAGTGTACTAGCTACTTAAGGTTTGTTATATATATATGTGTGTGTGTGTGTGTGTGTGTGTGTGTGTGTGTGATCAATGAAGTATTTGAGTTTTTCTTGGCTAAATTATAATAAAGTTAAGAATTAACTTTTAAATTTATTCTTAGGTAAGTATAGATAAAATATGATTTCTATCTAAGAATAAAAATCAAACTCATGAATCTACAACATGAAATGAAATCCTTAACACACCATTTCCTTATCTACTACTAACTAGTTTAGGTGTTATTAGTTGCCAATCAATATCAATATTGTTTACCTAAATTAATGCACAATAAAAAATCATCAAAACTTGAAGAGTGTAAATGGAACCCATGTTGGTAAAAGAAAGATTTATATAGATCTTGATCATTTCTTAAAACACAAAAAATATTGAAATTATATGTATGGCATTTTTTGCAATTTCAAACAAATTGACAATATCAAAAATGGCTTTTAAAGCACATGTTATAGAAAGACACATTATGTGATTAATCTATATAGGAAATGTTTACATATGGTGGTCTGCGGATTGTTGAAGTTACGTTTCTATTCCGCTTGAACAAACATGCCGGGGCCTACCAGAACCAATGCAGGATGTTGTAATCGAGATAGCTGCGAACCTGCTCATCAATGAAATGGACTTCGTCAGAGACCCCTTCATCGCCAAAATTGCTGCTCTCTGTCCATGACTAGGATTCTCTGATTGATGACTTCAACAATGGAGGTGAATTGTTGAGCACGTGGATAGCTCACCAGGCACTCGCATCACTTCTACATCATGTACTCTCTTCTATCATGATGCAAGAATTTAATCATAGCCTCTATCTTCTTGTATTTCTAGAAGAGTTTTTAGAGACATTCATTACTTCAGAATCCAATCTAGTTGCCCTTCTAGATGCTATGTTTGTCACTCTGCACGGGCATTTGGTGGAAGTGCATTCACTTATCTGCTATAAGAATTGTTATTGGTTTCGGTGACATCGAATTTCATATTTGTTGATGGACTGAGGAAATTTCACGAGCATTTCGCACAAAGATTGGTGGGTATGATGCTAATAGTTATTAACCATCCCAACCATGTTCCCGACCAGAAAACATGAGTAATTATGTGTGAGTGTTTACGGGAACTTGAGAAGTGTTGCCCCTGTCTACTGTCTGAAGTTGCTGGTCATCTATGGAGTTTGTGTCAGAGCGAGAAAGATCATGCTTTTTAATGGTATGTCTTGTTGTTTGCGATGATTATACATCACATCGTGGGTTTAAAATTGAATGTTTCAGTTTTTTCTGCATGTGTTCCCCTTGTTCCTTTTAATGTTCCTCACTGGGTTTCATCATCAAATGATGATGCTAAAGAGAAAGTTGTTATGAGCTTGAATTACAAAGAATCAAAAAGAGCAATGTCGTTTCTACTAGAATCATCATTCCTTTTAGGGTGTCTTGTGCAATGGCTGAATTTCTGATGATGATAATGCTAGTTTCTCATGCATTGGATTTACCTCCTTCTACATCAAAGGTGCATTTCTATGAGATGATTTATTCAATCAATTCGATACAATGTCATGTTGTTCTACTACTGTATTCCCAATTCAGGGTTGCATTTGACGGACAAGAGCTAACTATATTCAAAAGATTAATTACAATCTCAATGGAAAAACAATCACATTTGGTTTTTCGACTACTTGCTATGCATTGGTTGTTGGGTTTATTTGGAAAATTGGTGTTGAATAAAGAGATTGGAAAACACATGTCATTTGTTCATATGGGGTTGAGATTTTATCCAAAAATATTTGATCCACTTGCATTTAATGCTTTGAAATTGGATCTCATTACTTTATGTTGGATATATCATGAGAGGTTAAAACTAGGAAATAGTGTATGCCAGAAGGTTGATGATGATAGAACCATGGAAAAACTTTTAGTAGAAAGTCTGCTTTCAATTTCATCATTCAAATGCTTGCCACCACATAGCACAGAAACATCTGTAGTATTTCGTGCCATCCACAAATTTCTGGTTGGAAGTTCTTCTCATTCTGATTCATGTCGCTCTGACACTTTAAATCTCATGCAGTCTGTCATGTTTGGCACCTTTCAAAAGATGCTAGTGGACATGACCTTGAAGTGTTGGAGATTAGTCCCTATTATTGTTTCTCTAATTGACCATTTGTTAGGCTATCCAAATCATCTTTGGTTGAGAGAGTACTTGCTTCAGGCTATTGATGAATATTTGCTTTCAAAAGTCAAAATTGCAGAGAACAATACAATACCTCCTGGTCATCCTATCGAGCTGCACACAAAGTATATGAGCTTCCTAGTAAAGAATCATGGCCCCTCTATAGTATTCCTATCTTGGTCTCATGGTGGAAAAGTTCTTAGCACCTACCGAACGATGAATTCACACCACCAAAATTCTAGACTTTTTTTTTCGTTGCATCGCCTTCTTGCATTTACTTGTCATTTTTCACAGATCTGGATGTTTGAGATAGAGCGAGGCTATACCTGCGGATGCTACGATGTTTGCCAAGAAGAAACTTATCCTCAATCTTGAATCTTTACAAGCAACGACATGAAATGTTTCCATGTATAAATTCTATGTCTTTTTTGAACCTTCAGGGCCCTCAAGATTGTCCCAACACAAGTAAATCTCTAAACCTCTCATCATACATTCACCTAGAGAGAATTTGACCATTATTGGTGCAGCAATGTTGGTCCTTGTGTATGTCAACAGTAGACATTGACTGTATAGAACCTCGATGTTCAGATGACAAGAAGAATCTCAACATCCCAGCTGACTCTGATGCCTTCTCGGAACCCAAACGAATCAATTATCTACAAGAATGATTATGCATAATGGATTCGAAATTCTAAGAAGTCTTAAACATTTTAACTCATCACTTCTTCGACATTCCTGATCTGGAAACCATGCCGGGACCAACCATCAGGATACACTACAGACTGAGATTTGAATCCGAACCATCGGACCACCAATGGGAAGGTGATGTTGATTCTCTCCTTGCTCTATATGCAATAGTTGTAAAGTTTTCATCCTCCTACCCCTACGGATCAATCCCATCTTGTCACATTCTCTTCCTTCTAAGGGAACTTTGTAGGGCCATCTCTCACAGACTCGATGTTAATGAAGATGAACTATTTAGAGCCACCGTAACTCTTGATTTGGAGCCCAGGGAACCAAAACTAGGTGTAGTTGGTGGCACTGTAGAAGCAAACTTGGAAAATGGAAAAGTCATCGTTGGTCCTATCCAACCCATTATGGTTGGCATAGAGGACATCTTTCTCACAGCAGCATCTCTCTGCAAAATTAAAACCCAAGATAAAATAGCTCCATCTTACTACTTGCAGCTGTTTGCTGCTAAGTGGGAAGGTTTTGGATCTTCCTCCATTATCAGGCAAGAAACATTTCTTCTCCGTGGAGGCAAGCATGCCGTAGCTATCAGGAGGGTTCATTCTGTTAAGCTACTTTGTGTTCATGCAGATACTATGATCCATGTTGTTGAAACTCATCTGGGTCCATTCATTGTTGGCGTGATTGGAAATTAGTTACTGGATTTTGTGAAGAACGGAGGAGTTATCAGTGATATTGTATGGGAAGATGCAATGCCATAGTGTTTTCTTGATGATCCTCATTCTACAAGTAGGTTTCATCATCATCTTGATCATCATAATCATAATCATAATCATAATCATAATGTTCTTGATCTTCATCACCACCATCATGATCATGATGATCATGGTGGGGGCGTCTTGTATCTCTCTTGTGGAAATGAACAGAATATTGCAGGAGGGGAAAATGAAAAGATGGGGTCTTTTCTTGTTTTAATATTTCTCCCTCCGAGGTTTCATCTACTTTTCAAGATTGAAGTTGGTTGTGTGTCTACTTTGGTTCGGATTAGAACAGTTTATTGGCATTGCATGGCCTATGTTGATGAGTATTTAGAGGCTCTCGCTTTGAAATATAAGAGTGTTTGATTAAAAAAAATATTTACATATAAAAAGTGTTACATATAAAATTTGTATTCCGTAGAAGTCACGATATATATGATATTTTTTTGGCTCCTGGTATTGACTATCCATAGCATGGTTCTACTTTAAAACAAATTGTTTGATTTTTCTTCTTCTCTCAGAATATTAACTTAAAGGGCTTAGAAAAAAAAGAAGAAAAAGTCAGCAATCGTTTTGGAGAAATCGAAGAAGAAAAACTGGTCTATTTGGAATCCTTCCAATAAGTAAAACCAATTCCAATTCAAGAAAACTAAAATAACCGCTAATTGGGTATTTCACAAACATATTTTTCTTTGTTTAGTTTTCATGATACTCTTTCAATGGGGAATTTCACTACATGGAGGTTGGTGAGTCTTTAGTACGTAACGGTTGTTGGAATATGTCAATTACAAATAAAGGTAATATCATTATCATAATCGGGTTTTATTCTGTCGACTCATCACTTTCATATGTCTGAGAGATTGTCTTACTATTCGAGGGGAAGACTAGGTAACTGATTAAGCATCTACTGGATAGATATATATCATTCGAAACTGTATGCTTGTTTGAATCTAACTTCATTCCATTAATCGTGCATGTGTTTATAATCACATGTACGTAATTCTAAATGTGTAATGACATTGACATGTTCTATATGCTGGTAAGATTTTAGGCATCATGAGGCACCGGCAGATTAATCTGGTGGACAATGCACCTACCGTTAGAAGGAATCCTTTGCCTCTTTCATTTAAGCTAAACACGAATGTTAAACCCAATGATCTAGATAGACTCTATATAAAGAAATGTGACACAAACATGGACATCGATCTTAGAGAAGTGTACTTTTTAATTATGCACATTCTTTCTTCTGGGCCATGTCAGAGAACTTGTGAACAACTTTGGAATGAACTTCTTGAACATCAGCTATTACCTAGAAGATATCATGCTTGGTATTCTAGGAATGAAAACATAGCGGGGATGAAAATGATGATGACATATCATTCTCATTGAGTTACACCAAGGTTGTGGAGAGGTATGACATGTTCTTATTTTTGATGATTGTATCTAATGTGTACATGTCTGCATCATTGGCATTTTAGAGTAATATTTGACTATTTGTAAATTCTGACATCGTCTGTGTTACAAGGAAAGGAGTGCTTTTGCTGTTTGCATGACACCACACAATGCACCTTCACAAGGTACACCTTTGGCATGCCTTCTTCCAACCCCAAGCAAGGTGTGCCTCACCATGACTAAAATAGTGTTCAGTAGTCTAGAAACTTTTGGATCTTTTTTGTTATTTTTTGAAAAGTTTTCTTAAAGAATATTTTCGGAATTACTGAAATATATTTTTATAAAGATATTCTTTCTATTTTATATTTATATCATCATTAGAATTGTTCAAAACAAAATGTACATCCCAATAAAATACATTAACTTAATTAATAAAAATCACTATCATTTCCAATAATAAACTTAGCCCATTGATAGAAATAAAAAGGATTGCGCCATTGGTGCACCCTACTTATTTGGTGCTTCCACCCATAAACTAGAATAATAATAATATAAAAATAAAAGACAAACCACAATCTATTACTTAAATTGCTATATAAATATCTAGAATACTAGTATTGGAAAATAGAAAAGTATGTTGAGCTCTTTTTGAGTTATTTATGTAAATATTAATTGATTAATCTATTATAAAAACATAAGCAATAACAATGATTCTATTTCAAATATTTTTGCGGATAAAAAAAATAATTTTCATTATATATTTTATCTGCTTAAGAAATATTAGATTGAAGGTTATAGGTCTTTCTGTATGACTATCATGATAGAGAGTAGTGACAGAAGTGAGTAAATATCTGATCTTCTCAAAAAGATGTCTATTTTAAAGTATTTCACAAGTAACTATTATGATAGTTTTGAACTCATTTTATGTATTTGAACTCAAAATAATTGTCTCTCTTATTTTTTTCGTTGACAAGATTACATATAAAAAAATATAAAAATTTATAATAAATAATTTTTTATATTTAGGTTTAACTCGAATCTTAATATTTGGTTACCAATAAGTATTAGTGTTCACAGAATAAAATTTGTTATGAAGAATTAAAGAAATAATCAAATATATTAACTATATAAATTATATCTAATTAGATGATAGTTAGATGATTAATTTTTTATATGCTTCATTTATATATAAGATTCCAATAAAAAGACTTATATCAAATAAAAATTAATATATGACTTAATAGGGATATCTATTAGAGCACAACTTAGAAGATCAATATTTATAAGAATATTAATTGCATACTTCCAATGTGACAATATAAATTTTCTCTTAGAATATGCTATTTTTGTATAAGAAAATATTTGAGTTTTTAAAAATCTTTTATTTAAAATCACAACTGAATGAATTTCTTAAGTTAAATAATTTCTAACTCATTTTTTTTCATAATAAGAATATTCTCCATGTAAATATTTAATATGATAAACTTTTCATTCAAATTTTTCAATATAAAAGATAATTATCTGTGAAAACTTTGCAAATCATGCTCTAAGTGATTATTGTAGGCCATACAAGAAAATATTTGAGTTTCTAAAGATATTTTATTTAAAATCATATTTGAATGTATTTCTTAAGTTGGAAGATTTCTAACTCATTTTATTTCGTAACAATTAATATTATAAACTTCTCATTTGAACTTTACAATAACAAAAGATAATTACTAATGAAAAATTAGCAAGCCAAACTCTTAGTGATTGTTATAGACAATACAATACTTTTTGTAACATGTGAATTGATATTGACTATGTTGCATGAAACTTGGGTATTTGCATCCTTCTTAAGTTTATTATGAAGAAAAATATTCCATGTCTAATTTATTTATCTTCTATCTATAAGAAATTATTAGCGATATCTATTTTTATACCAATATCATCTTGGTCATAGAGATAAAATATCTTAATAATCAATATCAAACATCTTAGTAAATTTCCTTAATAAATCTCATCTTCAAGTAATTCACATTTTCATTCGAATTAGGCTTTACGATGAACATCACTTGTCTTCAATAATAACACTTTTTTAAAGATCCAAGTACTAATTCTTCAATTATATTGAAGTGAAGGGTATTTTTTGCTTGGAACATGAATACATGACATGATACCATAAAGAATGAGATATTACCTCAAAAAAATATGAGTAGCATAATATTCTTAAAAGAAATACTAAATGAGGTACAAGAAAAGAGAATATGTAAGAACAAAATTACTTATGAAATAAGGTGTTGATTGTTGAGCATAACTCATTTGTTTTTTTCAGAGATCTATCAAATTATCAAGATTAAAAAAGTAGGCTATACAATTATTTGACATTAGAGTAGACTTGGGAGCTGCTAGATCATCTGAACTAGAGGTATTTCATTTTCCTGAAAAATTATTATTTTTCTAAGTTAATCTATTTCATACTTATATGTGTATATATGTTAACTCTATATGACTAATATAATAACAAGAACATATAAGTTTAGATAATCATTTATCACATTTAACATGATCTATTAATTTTAAAATTGTGCTCATTAATGTCTCACATAATCTATTGCATTTAAATCAAAGTAAAAAATATCATCTAAAAGTATTTATTTGGTATAATTTTATTAAATTTTAAAATTTATTTGATATTCCTTCTAAAAAGCTAATACTTGTTATAAAACTATCATGTATATTTTTTAATAATATCAATATAACAAATAAAGATTTCTTTCTTTCTAAATAATCACCAAATAAATTCACGAAGAATTTTATCATGTAACTTATCTAAAATGATAAAGTCAACATATACATATTTTTTCCATTCTCCATATTTTTCTATAGTTTATCTAATCAAAAATATAGATTTAGTAATAGATTTATCAGGCACAAAACAAAATTAATTTAATGATAGTTGTTAGAACTCAATTTCTTTTTATTATCTTATAAAATTTTATTATATGACTCATCAATTTTATTTATTTATTATTTGAATAATATTGATATATCTTTTTATATATTCTCATCAAAAAATTATCTCTATAGTTTATTTATTTATTTTTTATTTTATGTTTATGATTAGAACATCAGTGTGAAATTATTTTTTATATTTTATGGATTGTTTTTATGATATTAAAGTTGGGACTTGCACACCTTAGAAAGAATTAGCATGCAAAAATGTGTGCATAATATATGTGATAGAGTGTATGTGCGAAATCATGATCATGGTGTATGCATAGTGTTGTTGTCGACACAGTGTTTGTGTGCATTGGTGTAATGTACAGTGTGCACAATGATGTAGTGCATAATAGTGTGTGATGATGTGTTGAAATATGTGTGATGGTTTAGTGTAACAGTGTGTGTATTGAGTGTGAATGTGTAACAATGTGTGCTATGTGGTGTGTAGTGTGGTGCAATAGTTCATATATATTTTATCTACTATGATTAATTAAATAAGTAAAAATCTCAAATTGTCTCATTACTTGCAGACTATTTGAGTATGCATATAATTTTTTAATCAAGATAAGCTTGACTATTTGACAGATATTTTTCCTAGTAATGAGAGGAGATGAAGGGGGCTTATATTTTGATTGATTCTCAATTATTGATTCTCTCATATTAATCTTTTAAAACATAAGTATCATTGACTTTTATTTTTTGCACTACTTGTAAGATGTTATGGGAGCTTGCAATATTTTTTGAGGTATTCTCAATAGAGGTTAATTTGTTGCTATTTGAGGTAACTTTTGATTAAAAAAAAGTTAGACATACTTCGGGAAAGCTATTCTGTTCTTATGCACAGCAATTGTAGAATTTTTATTGTTTTTATATTCTTTTTTGACATGTAATTGAATCCTAGATTGACTCGGTGTTTATAAATACGAGATTGTTCTTTCTTCAAATCGTACAGTAATTTGTTATTCCACAACATAATTTTTGATTTTTTTACTATTTTTGGTTTAATATTCTCCATGCCATCGTTCAAAATTTGTAGCAAGCACAAGTATATGTGTATATATAAACAAAATGTGATAAGGGTGCTGATAGTTTGTCTCGGATTTTTAAGTAATGCTAAGTTTGACACACCAGATTGTTTTGATGGCTGCAAATGTTGATGCATGTGAAACATCCTCAAAACCATCAATTTTTATACAAAATCAATTTATTGTTATATCGGTGTCTCTATGATCATATTGATGAGTTGGGTCAACTTTTTTTTTGATATGACTTTGAGACATTACAATATTTTTTAGAAAAAACAAGCACAACAAAGAGAAGAGATGGATAATAGTTCATCAAAAAAATTTGGGGAGTGTTGTGGTCTGGTTAGTCAATCAATGGAGTTGGGACTATTCATATAAAAATAATTGAAGCATGCCAATTTTCAACACAGATGATTGAAATTTGCTTATTTTTTTAATTAGAAATCTTTAGAAATTGGTTGACATATTTTTTGATTGGGACTCATTTTAGTAAATTTTTGTTCATGCTACCCAATCAGCTTCGTTTGCAATGCTGATGATTTTTTTTATGCCAATATTATTAGATATTTTATTCCAAGTAATTTTGGAGTCCATGTCTGGTACAAAGTGTAGTTTGTATGAAATTGATGACTGCAGAGATGAATCACAAGCCTTAATCCTAAAATTTATTACATTAACTTCAATCCTTCTTGCTAGTGTTATTGGTTTTGCCATTCCTCTAATTGGAAAAAAGTGCCAATTTCTTCAAACAAATGATAATCTTTTTATTACAGCAAAAGCTTTTTTTGCCTGTGTGATTTTTTCTACTGGCTTTGTTCACATGCTCTCTGGTGGGACATAGACATTATTTAATCCATGTTTGCCAAAGTATCCATGGACTAAGTTTCCTTTTTCTAATTTTTTTGCTATGGCTGCATCTTTATTGACTCTTCTAGTGGATTCTGTTGGGACTCAATATTATGAGAGAATACATTGTAGGCACAAGGTGAATGTGCAGGTGGGATTCGTTGATGTGTCAAATCCACAATTATAAAATACTGCGCAAGTTTTAGAGGTGAAGAACTTGGGTGGATCAAATGGAAAGTTGTTTGGTGAAGAAGATGGAAGTGGGAATGGGATGCACATTATTGGGGTTCATGCCCATGCTGCTCATCATAGACCTAAATATCCACATGAGTAGGGTGCATATCATGGATACGAGCTGGATAATGGCATGGGCATGATCATGGATTTGGTGATGGTGACATGGAAAGTGGTGTTCGACATGTTGTTATTTCACAGATGAGTAATTTCTTGCTCGTTGCTTGTCCCTGTTTTTTTTTATTTTCGAGTTTCCTTGGAAATATTGAAAAAATTAGTATTTCTATTTTATCTAATTTAGAAATATAAACTTACTTTTATTGAAGAAAAGGTCAATCATAAAAATCATACATAAGAAAATATATTTGGGTAGATGCCACATTTGAATTACAATGCAATAATGTCGTGTTGAGCATTATCTAGAAATTAGGAATTGTGAATAGACTAGACATAGGTTGGCCAATCCTATTCTTTTTCATCACATATGTGTATAATTCAAATTGAATGTACATACTTGTTGTTGTGTTGTCATATGCATTGTGAGGAGGCTCTACTTAATACACATGGCTTTCACTTCAACATGAGATTTAAGAGATGTTAATATCTTGATAGTCTTATCTCTAAATATTAGAAATATTATGTCTGATGAGTCTCAAACTTGATATTTATTGTCCTTGGACAAAAATATTTGTTATTGTGTCAAGATATGAATATCATTATATTCATGTAATAAATATTTTCATAATGATTATTTATTTTTGTATTTTTTTGCAAAAATATATTTTATTTTGAAATTTTTATGAGATTTAGTAAAGTGAAGTTTATGTTTTGTTGCATATTTAATAATTTTGGCTTTGCATGATTTTGTATACAACCTATGATAAAAATTATTGTTCTAGGCCAAGAATAAAATATAATGTATTAACTTTTATTTTGAATTATTATAATGTGTGTTTTAATGATGTTATTTTTGAGATTTATTGTCGAGTGAGATGGGACCTAATACTTAAGGTTAAATTGATGGTCAAAAAATAACCAATATAAAAAATGTTGAATATTAATAATTTTATCTCCTAATTTTCTAGTTGTCTTGTTTATATGAGTCCACTCAAAAAATTAAGTTTTATTCTTATCTATAATTTTATTCTTTATTTTTAAAATTCCAGTGTTGTTCTTAAAGAGCCTACATCACAAAATTTTCCTAAAATGTGATATATAATAAAGTAAGGTGCATTTTATTTTGCATATAATTTTATATAAAAACATAAATAATGTTGGATTTTATTTTGGTAGCAGTAGTGGCGGCGGCACTAACAACAATGGCAGCGGTCGTAGCACCGATAGTAGTGGTAGCTTTGGCAGCACCGAGAATGCAGTAGTGGTGGCAGTGGCAGAAGCACTGGCAGCACCGACAACAACGGTAGCACCAGGAGTAGTGGAGGTGGCGACGGTGGCGGAGGTAGTGGCAGCGGTGGTGGTAGCGATGGCGGTGGTAGTGGCAGCAACACCGGCAATGGCGGCAGCACCAGCAGCAGTGGCAGCTGCGGCAGTAGCGACAGCAGCAGCGGCAGTAGTGGCCGTAGCTGCAGCAACAACGGTAGCAACAGTAGTGGCAGGAGCACCAGTGACGGCAGGAACAGCAGCAACGGCAACAAATGCGGTATATACGTACGTATATAGTCAGTATATATGTACATATAATTTTGTAGTATTTTATGCACATATATATTGAGTATATATGTAATCAATATTTATGTACGCATAATACTACATTTTATATGTACATATACTATAGTAATATATGTACGAGTGAAATGCTAGTATATATGTACATATTTACTGCATTAATATATATTTATCAAAACATAGTTTTTTTTAATTTATTTTGATTTGATTGAGTGATTTAAATTTCTTACAAATGTGGTACCACATTGTTTCCTATATGAATCTTGTATAAGTGAAAGAATTTTTCAATAGACATGAAGCACCGTGACTCGGACAGCTATTTCACAGTAGAAAGTTGGTGATCGGAGGAGCAGAGGGATAGAAAGCAATGTCAATGCATGGATAGATACTACTCTATGCATAGTCGGTAGATACATTGAGTAATAAGATGTAATATAATTTTGTTATTTTTTTTGTTTTAGTTATTTGAAATATTGTATTAGAACAAATTATTAATAATTTTTTTGTTTGATTTAAAATTTTCATTTATAGTTTCTGTTTTTATTAAATTTAATATAAAAAATATTAAATTTGTGTTTGTTAATGTGTATAATAATTGTTTTTATATATCTGTGAATATGTTTGTGTGTCTCCGAATTTTTTGGGTAGAGTTTTAGCCTATTATAGGCATGTAAAAGCATATTATCAACAGTAGTAGCAGCGGCAGCGGCAACATTAGCGGTGGCGGTGGAAGCAACAGTAGTGGTAGTGGTGGCTGTGGAAATGGTGGCAGCTGTGGGGGCGGAAGCCGCCACAGCAGAGTGATGGGAGCGGCGGCAACGATAGTAGCGGTGATAACAACAGTTGCACCCAAAGTAGTGGGGGCAGCGGCAGTAACAGCGGTGGAACCAGAAGTAGCGGCAGCACCAGAAGCAGCGGCAGAGGCGGCGACGATGGCGGTAGCAATGGTGGCAGCGGCAGCAGTGGCAGCGGCGGCAGTGATGGCAGCGGCGGCAGTGATGGCAGCGGCGGCAGCGGCGGCAGCGGCGGCAGTGGCAGCACCGGTAGTGGGGGCAGTGGCGAAAATAGTGGCGGCAGCATCGGTGGCGACATCGATGGTAGCAGCGGCAATAGATGCAGTAGTGGCAGCAACGATAGCAGTAGTGGTATTGGCAGTGACAACGGCAGCGATAGTGGCGACAGGAGCTGCAGCGGTAGCGGGAGCAATAGCAGCATCAACAAATGTAGTATATACGTACGAATAAAGTCAGTATATACGTACATATAATACTGTAGTTTTTATGTACATATACTACAGTAATATATGTACCAGTGAAATGCTAGTATATATTTACATATATACTACAGAATTATATATTTATCATAACATAACTTTTTTTTATTTTAATTTGACTTGGTGGTTTAAATTTCTTACAAATATGATACCACATTGTTCCTCCTACAAAGCTTGTATAAACGATGAGATTTTTTACTAGACATTAAGTGTCGTGACTCGGACAGCTCTGTCGCAGTAGAAAAATGGTGATTGAATGAGCAGAGGGAAAGAAAGTAACGTTAATGAATGGATATATTATATATTATGCACTGTCGATAGATACATTGATGAATAAGATGTAATAAAATTTTATTATTTTTTTTGTTTCAATTACATAAAATATTAAATTCGAATAAGTTATTAAATGATTTTATTTTTTAATTTATTATAACTTATTTATAGTTTCATTTTTTATTCAATTTGATATTAAATATAAAATTATGTAATTATAAAAATTTAAAATAAATTAAATTCTGAAATAGTTTTGAATTTAAAATAGATAGGGAAAAATCACTTGTTAAATTAGCAAGGGAATACTTTATATTAGTGACAGATATTTCCGTCGCTAAATTTATTTAGCTAGGGACCATTTTCATCGCTAAAATTTAGCAACCAGAACTTTAACTTGGGAATATTCTGTCGCTATTTTTGTTTAGCGGCTGAAAATCTCATTTAGTTTACTAATTCAGCTAGGGAATTTGTCTTTTTAGCAAGGGATTTTTCTGTCACTAAATTTTTAGCTAGAGACATTTTCCCTCTCTAAATTTTAGCGATCATCACTTTAGATAGGGAACCAATCTATCATTAATCAGTCGCTATATTGCGTTTAGTGATAGAAAATACCCATTTAGCTAGGGAATTGTCCCTAGCTATATGAGATTTTTCTTGTAGTGGAATGACATTAAAAAAAAACTTCCACATGAAGACATTTATCATCGGTGGGATTTTTTTCCCATGCCCATTTGATCTATTTCTGATGAAACATGCTTGCTCAACTAATATGATAGAATGTAAAATCCTACTGAGTCTATTTTGAAGCATTTTAGTTATGATCTTGTATATAGTGTTACAAAAGCTAATTGACCTATAATCCTCGCATTTCTGAGGATTCTCCTTTTTAGGAATCAAAATAATGAAGGAACTTGCTCATGCCTTTGTTATATCTGCTCCCGCAAAAATCCATGCAATGGCTGCCACCAGGTCCTTCTTTATGATGTTCCAGCTGTGTTGAAAGAATCCATTATTCCAGCCATTTGGACATGCTGTACTTTTTTTGTTAGCACTAAAAACTACCTCTTTTACCTCTTCATCTTTTGGGAATTCTTCTAGCAATTTGTTGTCATCTTCCGTGACTTTCTTCTCTATAGCTTGCATTAAAGAATTTCCCTTTTGAGTTGTTCTCCCACATAGGTGAGTTTTGAAAAATTCTTCTACTTCTTTTTTTTATTTCTTCCTCCTTTTCTACTCATTCCCTATTAGTGGTTTTTAACCCTTTAATTTTTTGTTTTTAAATTCTAATTTTTGTCATTGCATTAAATAACTTCGTGTTCTTATCCCCATCTTTTAATAATTTAATTTCTACACTTTATTTCCAAAAAAATTATTCTATGTGCATCTTGAGTCTTAACTCGACTTTGCTATACTTACCTCAATTCTAGAGGCCTCATCTTGTGCTTCCATATATTTTATTTCCAGACTAGCAACCATCTCCTCATCCTTTTTAATCTTTTTGGTGATATTTCCAAACACCTCCTTATTCCAAGCCCCAAGATTAGATCTTAAGCTGTGCAATTTTAATGTCAAAATATGCATGGGAATACCTAAAACTAGTTTTACCCATGAGTCTTTGACTACCTTGTCAGAATCCTTGTGCAGTCCCTACATATTTTGGAATTTAAAGTCATTCTGTCTCCTTTCACTTTTTTGAAATGTAATAAGGAGTGAACTATGATCTGAATAGGTTCTATTTAGGTCTTTAACCTTTATACCTCCAAACTTTTAAATCCATTTTGAATTATATAGAACTTGGTCCAATCTAGACCAAATTACTCATTTCCTCTAGCTATTATACCATGTGTAATTTGATCCCAGGAAGTCTGCCTCCATCAAAGTTATGTTTGCAATAGCCTCATTAAATTATGCTATTGTTACCGGGTCGGGAGGTTTACCCCCTTTCTTTTCATTAGAATTTCTTATCACATTAAAGTCTCCTTCAGTGATCCAAGGGGAATTATTTGTCGTTAACTCTTTCATGTTCTGCCATATCAATTTTCTATCTTCCTTGGTATTGCTTGCGCTTGCATACACCACCATTGATATGGTTTCTGACTACTTTCCTATTTTAAAACTAATTATTTGACCAGCTTTTTTAAAAATTTATATATCCGATTATTCCACAAAATTCATAACTTATCATTCGAGATAGAAAATGCCTTTTCCAGACCAACCATCTTTCTATATTTCTCTAATTGATTAATGTTTACTATTGGTTTAGCTAGTATTAATAGTTTAATTTTATACATCTTAATAAGTTTCAATAATCCTATTTATCGAGGGAGTATTTGCTACTCCACTTATGTTCTAGAACAAGCTATTATTTAGTTATATGTGTATCTAGTTAGTCCTCTAGTGGTGCACTTTGACTCATATTTCATGTTTAAATATTTTTTCATTTTTCTTGAAGATTTACTAGAACTAGTTTGTGCCTGCTCAAATTTCCTTGCTAAATTTTGTTTAACTTTTTCAAAGTTTATTTCCATGCTTTTGATAGCTTCCATCACTTTTTCCCTATTAAACAACTCCCCTTTAGCTGTCATATGCATATACAAAGCCAAATCATCTTGCACTTTCTTTAGATCCAACTTGTATTGTTCATTGTTTAAGATACTAATTGGCTAGCTATTTGACTCTGACTCATCCTCTGACCAATTATACTCTTTTATTTTTATTTTTTAAAGCTATCTATTTTATCCGCTTCCTTCTCTTTCTGATAACCCCTATTTTCTTCCTTCCTTCCAGCCCCTCTATCCCAACCCCTTCAGATCCACTTACCATTTCTACTAAACATTTCTAGGCTCTTCAAGCTTACCCTATTCTAGCCTTTTCAAGCCTACCCTTTTCTAGCATCTGTTAATCCTTACCTCTTCCCCTTCCGCCCCCTTCTCCCCTCCCCCTTCCACTTTTAACTCCCCCTATCTTGCCCTCCCCATACTGATTTCTATTTCTACCCCCTTATATGCCCCTTCTACCTCATCTTTTCTCCCCCCTTCCAACCTACTCTTAGCTCCCTCTCTCTTACACTCCCACCCTGCCATTATGCCCACTTATCCCCTCCCCCTACTAACTCCCTCTCTCTCACAATCACCCCTACCAATATTCCTACCAGCCCTTCCATCCCTTTTATACTTCCTTTTTTCCCCTATTTTTGCTCCCTCTTAAGCCATGTACTACTCCCTATTCTCTCAATCTCAGATATTGCCTTCTACCTCTCACTCCTTTTCCCTCCTGCTATACATTAGATCTATTAATGCCCCATTTTGAGGGATTTTAAGCAGTAGCTAAGAGTGGATTCTGATAATATCAACTACAAAAAACAATTATTGATGTCATTGCCAACCCATAGTTTCTATGGAGGTGGGACTCAAAGATTAACTTCAACACAAACTCTAATCACACTCACCCTAGTCATACAGACCGTGGCTTCATCCATCATCGATGGTTTACCAAAGTAGTGAGCAATAGAGTAAAGGAAGTATTTATTAAATAAGTGAATTGATAGTTTCTGGAAGAAAAACATGACAGGGCAATCAAGGATTTCTCTAATAGAGTGAAGTCTTGCGTCCACTTGAATATGTGCATGGGATATCCTACAATGCTCCATTGTCCCTATAACCATAGTGTGAGAAAGTAGTTTCCTCTTTAAGCTAGAAGAAGATGTGTTTCATGTCGAATAGAGCTACCTTTGCTACTTTCCATAGCTTCAAAGAAGCAAGGAAGGCTTGAAAGTCTTAGAATTGAGGTCTACCATGTGAGAAGTTTCCTATTAGAGTATACTTGAAATGTTCAGTAAAATTCACAAAATCTTCCTTCAAAAAAAACACAGTGGAAAATTCATCTTTTGAATCAAACTTCAAAAGAAGAACTTGGGCACTTTAAAAATAATGGGTAATGAATTTTTTAGAAAGGAAATCGAATTTCTCCATTTTTGGCATCAAGTTGAGCTTTCTTGAATCAAAAATAGATGTTGCTATCTCTAGAAATGCTTATTTCACGTTTAGAATTGAGAGCTATTGCTTTTCTTGTACTTTTTTATTCTTCTTATTCTTCTTAATCTTCTTATTCTTCATATTTTTATTATTCTTCTTAAACTTTTTATTATTCTTATTATTAATATTATTCTTATTCTTTTTATTCTTCTTATTCTTTTTATTCTTCTTATTCATTTTATTCTTATTTTTCTTCTTATTTTTCTTAATCTTCTTATTCTACTTAATATTCTTTTTTTTATTTTCTACTTTTTATTATTATTCTTATTATGCCTTTTATTTTTCTTTTTCTTGTAAATCTTCTTATTCTTCATGCTTTTCATATTCTTCTTATTTATCTTATTCTTTTTTTTCTTTTGATTTTCTAATTCTTCGTAATCTATTTAATCTCCATAATCTTCATATTATTCTTATTATTCTTATTCTTCTTATTATTCTTATTCTTCGTATTGTACTTATACTTCTTTATCTTATTATTATTTTTATACTTCATATTCTTCTTATTCATCTTATTTTCATATTATTCTTATAATTCTTATTCTTCTAATTCTTTTTATTGATGTTATTCTTTTTATTCTTTTTATTCTTGTTAGTCTTTTTCTTTATTTTATTTATTCTTAATATTCTTACGATTTTTTTATCCTTTTTATTCTTCTTTTTTTTAATCTTATTATTCTTCATTTTTTTATATCTAATTATTATTTTTTTTATAGTTATTATTTTTAATCTTTTTATTCTTCTTATTATTCTTATTCTTATTATTCTGTTTTTATTATTCTTCTAATTCTACAATTTCTTTTTATTCTCTTATTCTTGTTTTATACAACTTATTTTTCTTTTCTTGCTTTTCTTCTTATTATTTATATTTTTTTTTCTTCTTATTCTTCTTATTATCGATATTCTTCTATTTATATATATTCTTCTTAGTCTTCTTATTTTTATTATTTTTATTATTCTTCTCATTCTTAATATTATTTTATTCTTTTTATTCTTCATAATCTTCTTAGTCTACTCATTCTTATTATACTTCTTATTCTTCTTAATCTTCTTATTCTTTTTATTCTTCTTAATTTATTTAAAATCTTGTTATTATGTTTTTTCATCTAATTTTTCCTATTCTTCCATTCCTTCTTATTATTCTTATTTTTCTCATTCTTTATAAGCTTCTAATTTTTTTAACTTTTCTTATTCTTCTTAATTTTGTTATTCTTTTTATTCTTTTAATTTTTATTATTCTTCTCATTCTTATTATTCTTTTTATTTTTCTTACACTTCTTAGTGTTATTATTCTTCGTATTTTTATTATTCTTTTTAAAAATCTTAATCTTCTTTTCTTCTTATTCTTCTTATTCTTATTCTACTTTTACATATTATTCTTCTTATTCAAAAATTAATTTTTCTTCTTCTTATTCTTCTTATTCTTCTAATTTTTCTTATTCTTCATATTATTCTTATTTTTATAATTCTTCATATTCATCTCAATTTTTTTTCATCTTATTCTTTTTATCGTTATATTTTTTTTATTCTTTTTATTCTTCATATTTTTCATATTCTTTTTATGATTCTTATTCTCATTATTCAACTTATTCTTCTTATTCTTATTATTCAACTTATTCTTCACATTCAACTTATTCATTTTATTTTTATTAGGCTTCTTATTCTTCTTATTCTTATTATATTCTTATTTATCTTCTTATTCTTTTTATTCTATTTATTTTTATGATTCTTATTATTCTTCTTAATCTTTATATTCTAGTTATTCTTTATATTCTTTTTATTCTTCTTAATCTTCTTATTCTTCTTATTTTTTTTATTTTTTTTATTCTTCTTTATCTTTTTATTCTAATTATGCTTCATATTCTACATATTATTTTTATTCTAGTAATTCTACTTATTAATTTTATTATTATTTCTATTCTTATTTTTCCTATTCTTCCTTTCTTCCTTCTTCCTTTCTATCTTGTTATTCTTATATTTTTCATTCTTTATATTCTTCTATTTTTTTTTGATTTTTCATATTCTTTATATTCTTCTAATTTTTTTTTATTCTAATTATTGTAATTATATTTTTATTATTTTTATTCTTCTTATTATCTTGAATCTTCTTATTATTTTGAATCTTCTTATTATTATTTTTCATCTTATTTTCCTATTCTTCCTTTCCTTCTTATTATTCTTATTTTTCTAATTCTTCATATTCTTCTAATTCTTTTAATTTTTTAGATTGTTCTTATTTCTCCTATTCTTTTATTCTATTATTTTTATTATTCTTATCATTCATATTATTCTTCTTTTTATTCTTATTCTTCTTATTCTTTTTAAAAATTGTATTCTTCATTTTCTTCATTTTTATATTCTTCTTATACATCTTGTTCTTCTTATTCAACTTAGAATTTTTATTCTTCATATTCTTCTTATTTTTCTTATTCTTCATATTCTTTTTATTCTTTTTATCCTTCATATTTTTCTTATTTTTCTTATTCTTTTTATTCTTCATATTTTACTTATTCTTCATATTCTATTTATTCTTCTTATTCTTCTTATTCTTTTTATTATTATTATTATTATTATTCATCTTATTTTTCTTATTATTATTATTCAATTTAATCTTCATATTCTAGTTATTTTTTTTATTTTTCTTTTGCTTCTTATTCTTTTTATTTTTGTTTTATTCTTATTTATCATTTTATTCTTTTTTTCCTTTTATTTTTCTTATTCTTTTTATTTTTTTTATTCAGCTTATTCTTCTTATTCTAAATATTTTTCTTATTCTTCTTATTCTTTCGATTCTCCTTATTCTTCTTATTCATTTTATTCTTGTTGATTTTATTAATATTCTTATTATTCTTATTATTTTTTTTCTTATTCCTCTCTTTACTCTTTTTTTATTATTCTAGTTATTATTCTTATTATTCTTATTATAATTATTCTTCATATTATTCTAATTCTTCTTATTTTTTTATTCTTTTTATTCTTCTTAATATCCTTAACTTCTTATTCCTCATTTTTTCTTATTTTAGTTATTCTTTTATTCTTCTTATTCTATTTATTTTTCATATTCTTTTTATTGTTATTATTCTTCTTATTCTTCTTATTCTTCTTTTTTTTCTTATTTTTTTATTTTTATTATTCTTCATATTCTACATATTATTAATATTCTAAAAATTCTTCTTATTATTCTTATTATTCTTTTTCTTCTAATTCTTCCTATTCTTCCTTTCTTTCTTATTATTCTTATATTACTCCATCATATTCTTCTAATTATTTTGATTTTTACTATTTTTCCTATTTTCTTATTCTATTTTATTATTCTTCTCATACTATTTATTCTCTTATTCTTCTTAATTCTATTATTCTTGTTATTATTCTTATTATTTTTATGCTTTTTATTCTGCTTATTCTTTTTATTATAGTTATTCTTCTTATTCTTCTTATTCTTCTTATTCTTTTTATTCTTCGTATTCTTCTTATTGATTTTATTCTTGTAAATTTTAATAATCTTCTTAATATTCTTATTCTTTTTTTTATTCCTCTTTTAACTCTTTTTTATTATTCTATTTATTCTTTTTATTCTTCATATTCTTTTTAATGTTATTATTCTTCTTATTGTTCTTATTCTTCTTATTCTTCTTATTCTTCTTATTCTTTTTATTCTTCATATCCTGCTTATTCTTCTTATTCTTCTTATTCTTTTTATTTCTCATATTCTTTTTATTTTTATTATTCTTCTTATTCTTTTTATTCTTCTTATTCTTCTTTATCTTCTTATTCTTTTTATTCTTATTATTCTTCATATTCTACATATTATTAATATTCTAAAAATTATTCTTATTATTCTTATTATTATTTTTCTTCTAATTCTTCTTATTCTTACTTTCTTTCTTATTAATCTTATATTACTCCATCATATTCTTCTAATTATTTTGATTTTTTCTATTTTTCCTATTTATCTTATTTTTCTAATTCTATTTTACTATTCTAATTTTTATTATTCTTTTCATTCTAATTATTTTATTTTTTTCTTATTCTTTTTACTCTATTTTTATTATTCTTGTTATTCTTCTTATTATTCTTATTATATTTATTCTTCATATTATTCTTATTATAATTATTCTTCATATTATTTTAATTCTTCTTATATTTTCATTCTTTTTATTCTTGTCATTCTTCTTAATATCCTTAACTTCTTATTCCGCATTTTTTCTTATTTTAGTTATTCTTTTTATTCTTCTTATTTATCTTATTCTTTTATTCTTCTTATTCTATTTATTCTTCATATTCTTTTTATTGTTATTATTCTTCTTATTCTTCTTATTCTTCTTATTTTTTTATTCTTATTATTCTTCATATTCTACATATTATTAATATTCTAAAAATTCTTCTTATTATTCTTATTATTCTTTTTCTTCTAATTCTACCTATTCTTCCTTTCTTTGTTATTATTCTTATATTACTCCATCATATTCTTCTAATTATTTTGATTTTTCCAATTTTTCCTATTTTTCTTATTCTATTTTATTATTATAATTTCTATTATTCTTCTCATACTAATTATTCTCTTATTCTTCTTAATTTTATTATTCTTGTTATTATTCTTATTTTTTTATGCTTTTTATTCTGCTTATTCTTTTTATTATAGTTATTCTTCTTATTCTTCTTATTCTTCGTATTCTTCTTATTCATTTTATTCTTGTAAATTTTAATAATCTTCTTAATATTCTTATTCTTTTTTTTATTCCTCTTTTTACTCTTTTTTATTATTCTATTTATTCTTTTTATTCTTCATATTCTTTTTAATGTTATTATTCTTCTTATTGTTCTTATTCTTCTTATTCTTCTTATTCTTCTTATTCTTTTTATTCTTATTATTCTTCATATTCTGCTTATTCTACTTATTCTTTTTATTTTTCATATTCTTTTTATTTTTATTATTCTTCTTATTCTTTTTATTCTTTTTATTCTTTTTATTCTTCTTTATCTTCTTATTCTTTTTATTCTTATTATTCTTCATATTCTATATATTATTAATATTCTAGAAATTATTCTTATTATTCTTATTATTATTTTTCTTCTAATTCTTCCTATTCTTACTTACTTTCTTATTATTCTTATATTACTCCATCATATTCTTCTAATTATTTTGATTTTTTCTATTTTTCCTATTTATCTTATTTTTCTAATTCTATTTTACTATTCTAATTTTTATTATTCTTTTCATTCTAATTATTCTATTTTTTCTTATTCTTTTTATTATTTTTATTCTTCTTATTCTTTTGAAAAATCTTATTCTTCATTTTCTTCTTATTCTTTTAATCTTTTTATTCTTATTATACATCTTATTCTTCTTATTCAACTTATAATTTTTATTCTTCTTATTTTCTTATTCTTTTTCTTCTTATTCTTCTTTTTCTTATTTTTGTTTTTATTCTTCTTATTCTTCTTATTCTTCTCATCCTTCTTATTCTTCTTTTTTCTTTTTCTTCTTTTTCTTCCTATTCTTCTTATTTTTTTATTCATCTTATTCTAATTATTCTTATTATTCAACTTATTCTTCATATTCTATTTATTCTGTTTATTTTTGTTATCATGTTTATTCTTCTTAATCTTGTTTTATTATTATTATCTTCATATTCTTTTTATTCTTCTTATTTTTATTTTTCATCTTATTCTTTTATTTCTTCATATTTTTGTATTTATCTTATTTTACTTATTAAATTTTTCTTCTTATTCTTCTTATTTTTCTTATTATTCCTATTCTTATTATTCATCTTAATTTTTTTTTTAATTTTTTTTATCTTCCTAATCTTCTTTTTCTTCTTATTCCTTTAATTCTTATTTTTTTGTTATTCAGTTATTCTTCTTTTTTTTAAAGGTTTGTTTATTAATTTTAGTCCTCTCTTTTGGCTGAGGAATACCGTTTATACAAACTACTTCTACCCTTTTCCCTCTTACATCCATATCCCGTTTCTAATGACTAGCAATAATGAAATTTTCCTAGTGCTAACTAGGAGCTTTCCAAAAGTAAAAAAACTATATGAGTCTTCAATCTTTACTTTACTCAAGGCTTCCATCTTTTATTTTCCTAGCACTCCATAGATCATCGCTACTCTTTTCCAAATTTCCACCCTCTCTATGCTTTATATGCCCTATTTCCCTGCAAGAAAATGGCAAAATATTTCCCACTTTTCAAATTACCTGGTCACCATGCTACACGAGTTTCTGCCGAGCCTTTTCTCTGCATGCTGTCAATCCTTCTCCTTGCCTTTCTTAATTCTTTGATATATCTTTAACTTTCTTCTTAAGAGCTGTTTCAAGTCCGCTTAGCCGCATCTTGGTCCTTGCCGAACACCTAAACTAGACACTTACCTTTCCTAGATCCTTTTATTTAAAACATAGCACATGAATTCTGAAAATTACAGTCCCCCTTTGTATACCTAACACATGACTTTAGAGCTGTTTGAATACATAACACATGACTATTGCAGACTCTTGCTAATTCCAGATTACTTTTAGTTCAAAAGAGCATGGATTGGTGGCCCGTTTAATGCTATCCTGAAAATCAAAGAAGCCAGAAACAAACAAAAAAGAGCAGAAAATTCCAGCTTACAGCAACTTTACTTTCACTGCTCCTTAAATCTTTAATTTATGTCTGAGAACAAAACCAAAAACACAACCAAGCAAAAACAAATTTCCAATATCCCAAGCTTAACAGTTTTTTTTTTGCCTATCTTTTATTGCCCTCACCACAGGACCGGGGTAGCTCTTCACTTGTTTCATGACCTCCTCCTGTAAAAGAGTTTATATCTGCAAAATTTATCTTTTTTTTAATATATCAGATTTTTAAAA
>JAREIK010009360.1:0-45929 GCA_029783825.1 Sapria himalayana
TTTATAGGTTTTATTTAAAAAATAAAATAACAAAAAAAAATTTTTTATGTTTTTGTTCTCATTTTTAAGGATAACCTTTGAAACTATAACAATTTTTAAATTTTTTAATTTGAAAACTATATTTAGTTATGATAATCTTAATACTTATATATCATGTAAATCCAATATAAACATATTATATTGATAGTTATATAATAATGATCATACATAAAGATTTAATCAACAATATTAAATAAAATAATATTGTTTAAAATCTATTTAAAACCCTAAATGATTCAAAATAAAAGTGAAAAATTTTACTAAAGTATTAAGTTTAGATTTTTAAATTTTGTATCCATTTATCAGCTAATATATTTTTTGATGAAAAAAATTATTTAAATTATATTTGTCCCACTATTAATTTATTTTTAATTTATATTTCTATAAAAATAACTAATAAATAATTAAAATGTATATATAAAATTATAAAGAATACTAATAAAAATGTAGATTTATGATTAATTATTTAGGGTATACCTATTTAATGGTTTAAGTTTATTGTGGTTTTGGGGTTAATGAGTTTATTGATTTATATGTTTACACATTTAGGTGTTTATAGGTTTTATTTAATCAATGAAATAATAAAATATTTATTTTTATGAATTTTCGTGATTTTCAAAGGTTATAACCTTTGAAAATATAATAATTTATTAATAGTTCTAAAATATGAATACAATACTTAGTTATAATAATCTTAATAATTATATTTGATGTAAATTCAATATAAAAAATTTTATTAATATATATTATTTTAATGATCAAAAAATAAATTAATAAACTATTAATTAATAAGATAGATAATAATAAAATATATTTTCTAAACCCAAAATAATTCAAAATCAAAGTAAATTATATTACTAAACAAAATTTAAATTTTTGAAATTTTGTTTATTTTTATAAGCTTATATTTTTTTCATAAAAATAATTTATTTAAATTATATATGTCTCACTCATTATTTATTTTGTAATAAATATTTCTATAAAAATAATCTAAAAATAATAAAATGAATATTTAAAATTATAATGAATACAAATAAAAATGAGATTTATTATTTATTTTTTAGGTTATATAGGTTTAAGGGTTTAAGTACTTAGGGGGTTTTGGGTTTTAGGAGTCTAGAGATTTAAATGTTTAGGCATTTAGTGGTTTATAAGTTTTATTTATATAATAAAATAATAAAAAAATTATTTTTTTGATTTTTTATCATTTTTGAAGGTTATAACCTTTGAAAAATAATAATTTTTAAATTTTTTTCAAATGTAAATATAATATTTAGTTATAATAATCTTAATAATTATAAGACATTTAAATTCAATATAAGTAATTTTATTGTTAGATATTATAAAATTGATCAAAAAATAAATTAATAAACTATTCTTAATAAGATTGATAGCAATTAAAAAATAATTAGAAAACCTATATATAATGATTCAAAATCAAAGTAAAATATATTACTAAATAATAATTTTTTGTTTTTAAATTTTTACTTCTTTTTATATGATTATATATTTTTTTTGATTAAAAATAAATTATTAAAATTATAGTTGTCTTGCTCATTATTTATTTTGTAATTAATATTTCTATAAAAAATAAACTAATAAATAATTAAAATGAATATTTAAAATTATAATGAATAGAAATTAAAATGAGATTTATGATTTATTATATGTGGTTTACTGGTTTAATGGTTTGATTATTTAGGAGTTATGTCATTTAGGAGTCTATCAATTTATGTTTTTAGGTATTTAGTGGTTTATAGGTTTTATCTATATAATAAATATAAAAAAAATATTTTTTAGATTTATTCTGATTTTCAAAGGTTATAACCTTTAAAAATAAAATAATTTTTAAAATTTTTTGAAATGTGAATACTATGTATAATTATATTAATCTTAGTAATTATATATCATATAAATTCAATATAAATAATTTTAATGATAGATATTATAATAATGATCAAAAATTAAATTAATAAACTATTATTAATAATATAAATAATTATTAAAATATATTTACATAACACAAAATGATTCAAAATCAAATCAAAATATATTACTAAATTATAATATTTAATTTTTAAATTTGTCCTTCTTTTTATAATCTTATTTTTTTTGATTAAAAATAAATTATTTAAATAATATTCATCTTACTCGAAATTAATTTTGTAATTAATTTTCTAAAAAATTAAACTATAAATAATTAAAATAAATATTTAAAATTATAATAAATAGAAATAAAAATGAGATTTATTATTTTTTAAGTAGTATATAGATGTTAAAATGTTTATGTATTTAGGGGGTTCGGGGTTTATGAGCTTACTAATTTAAGTAAGTAAGCATTTAATGGTCTATAGGTTTTATTTAAAAAATAAAATAACTAAAAATTTATTTTTATTATTTTTTCTCATTTTTTAAAATTATAACCTTTGAAAATATAATAATTTTTAAATTTTTTTCAAAAGTGAATACACTATTTATTTATAATAATCATAATAATTATATATCATATAAATTCAATATAAACAATTTTATTGATAGATATTCTAATAATTATCAAAAAATAAATTAAAAATCTATAATGAATAAGATTGATATTACTTAAAATATAAAATCAAAACCTAAAATGATTCAAAATCAAAGGAAAATATATTAATAAATAATAATTATTTGTTTTTAAATTTTTATTCTTTTTATAAGCTTATCAATTTTTTGATGAAAAATAATTTTTATAAATTATATTTTTTACTCATAATTTATTTTATAATTAATACATATATAAATATAAAAAACTAAACAATCAAAATTAATTTTTTAAATTGTAATGGAAACAAATAAAAATGAATTTTATTAGTTATTATTTTGGGTATATGGATTTAAAGGATCATCTATAAAGGGGTATCAAGATTTTGTATTTTAGTGGTTTAAATGGTTAGGCATTTAGTGGTTTATAGGTTATATTTTTAACAATATAATAACAAAGAAAAAATATTGTATTTTTATTTTTTCACATTTTCAAAGGTTATAACCTTTGAAAATGTGATAATTATAAAATTTTTTTCAAAAGTGAATACAATATTTAGTTATAATAATCATTATATTTATATATCATATAAATTTAATATAAACATTTTTATTAATAAATATTCTAATAATGATGAAAAAATAACGTAATAATCTATTATTAATAAGATAGATATAAATTAAAATATATTTACAAAACCTAAAATGATTCAGAAGCAAAGCAAAATATATTACTATACTATAATTTTTTGTTTTGAAATTTTTTTTTCATTTAAAAAGTTTATCTATAACTTTTTGTCAAAAATAATTTATAAAAATTATATTTGTGTAACTCATAAATTATTTTGTAATTAATATTAATATAAAAATAAACAAATAAATAATTAAAATGAATATTTAAAATTATAATTAAAAAAATAAGATTTATTATTTATTATTTAGGGTATACTTGTCTAATTTAACTTAGATCTATCTTACTAATAATTTATTTTGTATTTAATATTTCTATAAAATAAACTGAAAATTAATTATAATAAAAATTTAAAATTATACTGAATAAAAATTAAAATGATATTTATGATTTATTATTAATGTATACTAGTTTAATGGTTTAAGTATTTAGAGGTTTTGTCTTTTAGGAGTTTAGCGATTTAGGTTTTTAGGCATTTACTAGTTTATAGGTTTTATTTAATCAATAAAATAAAAAAATTGTTTTTTTTTTCTAATTTACATAGGTTATAACCTTTGAAAATATAATAATATTTAAAATTTTTTGAAATGTGAATACAATATTTAGTTAACATAATATTAATAATTATATATGATATAAATTCAATATAAATAATTTTATTGATAGATATTATAATAATGATCAAAAATTAAATTAATAAACTATTAATAATAAGATAGATATTAATTAAAAAATATTTATAAAAGCCAAATTGATTCAAAATTAAAGTAAAATATATTACCACATAATAATTTTTAATTTTAAAATTTTTACTTCTTTTATAAGCGTATAAATTTTTTTTGATTAAAAATAAATTAATTTAATTATATTTTTCGCACTTATAATTTATTTTATAATAAATATTTCTATAAAATTAAACTAATAAAAAATTAAAATGAATATTTTAAACTATAATAAATAGAAATTAATATTAGTTTTATTAATTATTATGTACTATATAACAGTTTAATAGTTTATGTATTTAGGTGTTTACTGATTTAATTGTGTATGCATTTAGTGGTTTATAGGTTTTATTTAAAAAATAAATAACAAAACATTTATTTTAATTATTTTTTGATATTTTCAAAGGTTATAACCTTTGAAAATATAATAATTTTTAAATTTTTTTCAAAAGTGAATTCAATATTTAGTTATAATAATCATATATTTATATATCATATAAATTCAACATAAACAATTTTAGTGATAAATATTCTAATAATGATCAAAAAATAAATTAATAAAAATATTATTAATAAGATAGATATTAATTAAAATATAATTACAAAACATAAAATGATTGATAAGCAAAGCAAAATATATTACTATATAATAATTTTTTGTTTAAAATTTTTTTTTTATTTTAAAAAGTTTATCTATATTTTTTTGATTAAAAATAATTTACATAAATTATATTTGTCTAACTTATAATTTATTTTTTAATTAATATTTATATAAAAATAAAAAATTAATAATTAAAATGAATATTTAAAATTATAATGATAAAAAAAATGAGATTTATTATTTTTATTTAGGGTATAGCATATTAATTTAAATTATATTTGTCTCACTAATAATTTATTTTGTAATTGATATTTTTATCAAAATAAACTGATAAATAATTAAAATAAAAATTTAAAAGTATATTGAATAAAAATTAAATTGAGATTTATGATTTATTATAAATGTATACCAGTTTAATGGTTTTGACATTTAGGAGTTTAGAGATTTATGTTTTTAGTCATTAAGAATTTTATATGTTTTATTTAAACAATAAAGTAACAAAAAAATAGTAATATTTTTTCATTTTCATAGGTTATAACCTCTGAAAATATAATAAAATTTAAGATTTGCTGAAATGTGAATACAATATTTAGTTATAATAATATTAATAATTATATATCATATAAATTAAATATAAACAATTTTATTGATAAATATTATATTAATGATCAAAATTTAAAATAATAAACAATTAATAATAAGATAGATATTAATTAAAAAATATCTAGAAACCCCAAATTGATTCAAAATTAAAGTAAAATATATTACTGAATAATAATATTTAATTTTTAAATTTTACTTCTTTTATAAGCGTATATATCTTTTTTGATTAAAAATAAATTATTTAAATTATAGTTGTCGCACTCATAATTTATTTTGTAATAAAAATTTCTATAAAAATAAACTAATAAATAATTAAAATGAACTTTTAAAATTATAATAAATAGAAATAAAAATTATATTTATTAATTATTATGTATTATATAGTGGTTTAATGGTTTATGTATTTAGGCATTACAGGGTTTAAGAGTTTACTGATTTAATTGTGTATGCATCTAGTGGTTTATGGGTTTTATTTTAAAACAAATATAACATAAAATTTATTTTTATTATTTTTTGATATTTTCAACGGTTATAACCTTTGAAAATATAATAATTTTTAATTTTTTTTCAAAAGTGAATTCAATATTTAGTTATAAAAATCATTATATTTATATTTCATATAAATTCAATATAAATAATTTTATTGATAAATATTCTAATAATTATCAAAAAATAAAATAATAATCTATTATTAATAAGATAGATATCAATTAAAATATAATCACAAAACCAAAAATGATTAAAAAGCAAAACAAAATATATTACTATATAATAGTTTTTTGTTTTGAAATTTTTTTTCTTTTTAAAAGTTAATCTATATATTTTTGATGAAAAATAATTTATATAAATTATATTTGTTTAACTCATAATTTATTTTGTAATTAATATTTATATAAAAATAAACAAATAAATATTAAAATGAATATTTAAAATTATAATGAAAAAAAATGATATTTATTATTTATTATTTAGTGTATACCATTTTAATTTAGATTATATCTGTCTTACCAATAATTTATTTTCTAATTAATATTTCTAAAAAAATAAACTGTTAAATAATTAAAATAAAAATTTAAAATTATTCTGAATAAAAATTAAAATGAGATTTATGAATTATTATTAATGTATACCAGTTTAATGGTTTAAGTATTTAGAGGTTTTGTCATTTAGAAGTTTAGTGATTTATGTTTTAGGCATTTAGTAGTTTATACGTTTTATTTAAATAATGAAATAACAAAAATATTTTTTTTGATATTTTTTAACATTTTCAAAGGTTATAACATTTGAAAATATAATAATTTTTAAAGTTTTTTCAAATATAAATATAATATTTAGTTATAATAATCTTAATAATTATAAGTCATTTAAATTAAATATAAATAATTACATTGCTAGATATTATAATAATGATCAAAAAAATTTAATAAAGTATTATTAATAAGATAGATATTATTTAAAATATATTTGCAAAATCTAAATTTATTCAAAATCAAAGTAAAATATATTACGAAATAATAATTTTTTATTAATGTTTTGCTTTTTTATAAGTTTATATTTTTGTTTTTAGAAATAAATTATTTAAATTATATTTTTCTTACTCATAATATATTTTGTAATTTATAATTCTATAATAATAAACTAATAAATAATTAAAATGAATATTTAAAATTATAATGAATACAAAAAAATTGAGATTTATTATATATTATTCAGGATATAACGGTTTAATGGTTTAATTATTCAGGTGTTTTGTGGTTTAGGAGTTTAATGATTTAATTGTTTAGACCTTTAGTGATTTATAGTTTTTTTTAAATAAGGAAAAAACAAAAAAATTAATTTTTTGATTTTTTTTAATTTTTGAAGGTTGTAACCTTGAAAATATAATAATTTTTAATTTTTTTTAAATGTGAATATAATATTTAGTTATAATAATCTTAATAAATTTATATAATGTAAACTAAATATAAATAATTTTATTAATAAATATTAAAATAATGATCAATATATTAATTAATAAACTAGTTTAATAAGAATTATATAAATTAAAATATAATTTAAAATCTAAAATGATTCAAAATTAAAATAAGATATATTATTAAATTTTTTTTTTATTTTTAAAATTTTGCTTCTTTTTATAAGCATATATATTTTTTTTGATGAAAAATAAATTATTTAAATTATATCTATCTCACTAATATTTCTATAAAAAATTATAAGCATATATATTTTTAAAATTATAATGTCTCGCTCATTATTTATTTTGTGATTAATATTTCTATAAAAAATAAACTACAAAATAATTAAAATGAAGATTTAAAATTATAATGAATACAAATTAAAATTAGATTTATGTTTTATTATATGTGGTATACCGGTTTAATAGTTTGATTATTTAGGAGTTTTTCGTTCAGGAGTTTATCAATTTATGTTTTTAGGTATATAGTGGTTTATTTTTTTGATTTTTTCTAATTTTCAAAGGTTATAACCTTTGAAAATAAGAAAATTTTTAACATTTTTTGAAATGTGAATACTATGTATAATTATATTAATCTTACTAATTATATAACATATAAATTCAATATAAACAATTTTAATGATAGATATTATAATAATGATCAAAAATAAAATTAATAAACTATTATTAATAATATAAATATTAATTAAAATATATTTACATAACACAAAATGATTCAAAATCAAATCAAAATATATTACTAAATAATAATATTTAATTTTTAAAATTGTCCTTTTTTTAAGCTTATACTTTTTTTTATTAAAATAAATTATTTAAATAATATTTGTTTCACTCGAAATTTATTTTGTAATTAATTTTTCTAAAAAGTTAAACTATAAATAATTAAAATGAATATTTAAAATTATAATAAAAAGAAATAAAAATGAGATTTATTATTTATTAATACTATATAGCTGTTAAAAGGTTTCTGTATTTAGGGGTTTCGGGATTTATGAGCTTACTTATTTAAGTAAGTAAGCATTTAATGATCTATAGGTTTTATTAAAAAAATGAAATAACAAATAATTTATTTTTATTATTTTTTCTCATTTTTAAAGTTATAACATTTTAAAATATAATAAGTATTAAATTTTTTTCAAAAGTGAATACAATATTTAATTATAATAATCATTATATTTATATATCATATAAATTCAATATAACCAATTTTATTGATATATTTTCTAATAATGATCAAAAAATAAATTAATAATATATTATTAATAAGGTAGAAATCAATTAAAATATAATTACAAAACCCAAAATAATTCAAAGCAAAGGAAAATATATTAAAATATAATAATTTTTTGTTTTGAATTTTTTTTTATTTTAAAAAGTTTATCTATATTTTTTGATTAAAAATAATTTATATAAATTATATTTTTCTAACTCATAATTTATTTTGTAATTAATATTTATATAAAAATAATCAAATAAAAAATTTAAATGAATATTTAAAATTATAATTAAAAAATGAGATTTATTAATTATTTTTTACGGGTATACCGGTTTAATTTTAATTATTTCTGTCTCACTAATAATTTATTTTGAAATTCATATTTCTATAAAAATAAACTGATAAATAATTAAAATAAAAATTTTAAATTATACTAAATAAAAATTAAAATAAAATTTATGATTTATTATTAATGTATACTAGTTTAATGGTTTATAGGTGAATTATACTAAATAATTTTTTTAAATTATACTAAATAATTAAAATTATAAATACTTAAGGTATAATAGTTTAATGATTTATTATTAATAATAAATTATACTAAATAATTTATTATTAATGAAATTTATGATTTATTATTTTATTTTGTTTAATAGTTTAATGATTTATTATTAATTAAATTAATATTTAAAATTAAGTATTTAGATGTTTTGTCATTTGAAAATTTAGTGATTTATGTTTTTAGGCATTTAGTGGTTTATAGGTTTTATTTAAACAATAAAATAAGAATAAAAAAATTATAATTTTTTCTCATTTTCATACGTTATAACCTTTGAAAATATAATAATATTTAAAATTTTTTTAAAATAAAATATAATATTTTATTTATAATAATATTAATAATTTTATATCATATAAATTCAATATAAACAATTTTATTGATAGATATTATAATAAGGATCAAAAATTAAATTAATAAACTATTAATAATAAGATAAAAATTAATTAAAAAATATTTACTAAACCCAAATTGATTCAAAATTAATGTAAAATATATTACTGGATAATAATTTTAAATTTTTAAATTTTTACTTCTTTTATATGTGTATATATATTATTTCATTAAAAATAAATTATTTAAATTATATTTGTCACACTCATAATTTATTTTGTAATAAATATTTCTATAAAAATAAACTAATAAATAATTAATATGAATATTTAAAATTATAATAAATAGAAATATAAATTAGATTTATTAGTTATTATGTATTATATATCGTTTTAATGGTTACTGTATTTAGGCATTACGGGGTCTAGGAGTTTATTTATTTAACTGTGTATGCATTTAGTAGTTTATTGGTTTTATTTAAAAAATAAAAAAACAAAAAAATTATTTTTATTATTTTTTGATATTTTAAAAGGTTATAACCATAGAAAATATAATAATTTTTAAATTTTTTTCAAAAGTGAATTCAATATTTAGTTATAATAATCATTTTATTTATATATCATATAAATTCATTATAAACTATTTTACATATAAATATTCTAATAATGATCAAAAAATAAAAATATAATCTATTATTAATAAGATAGATATCAATTATAATATAATTAAAAAAACCTAAATGATTCAGAAGCAAAGCAAAATATATTACTATATAATAATTTTTTGTTTTGAAATTTTTTTAAAAAAAAGTCAATCTATATTATTTTGATGAAAAATAATTTATATAAATTATATTTGTGTAATTCATAATTTATTTTGTAATTAATATTTATATAAAAATAAACAAATAAATAATTAAAATTGAATATTTAAAATTAAAATTATAATAAAATGAGATTTATTCTTTATTATTTAGGAATACAGGTTTAATTTAAGTTAGATTTGTCTTACTAATAATTTTTTTTGTGAGTAATATTTCTATAAAAATAAACTGATAAATAATTAAAATAATAATTAAAATTATACTGAATAATTAAAATAATTTATTTTGTTCTCTCTCAACTCTAGAATTATTGCTAAAGCTCTAACCAAAATAATAGGTGCTTTTACTTTATCTCTATTATGTCTCAACAAATTTTATGTTGAATCACTAGGCTATCAAAGCTAATTTGACTCATGTACGCTAATACACTAAACCAAAGTTGTACCCCTATGTGTTGAAATAGCTAGTTGTTGAGGATGCTATTTATATTGAATATTGTAATTTCTTCTTAAATATCACTCATGCACCCACTCAAAGCAATTTTTTAAAAACATAGTTCACCTCTAAAAAAATATCCACCTTGTAGCCTATTAGAACAAACTAGCCCCAGGGCAGTTTGAGAAGGGCAAGAAGTAGGGACTCTCTTTCAATCAAGAATCAAAAAATTTATTTTATTGGCATGTCTAAGCCCCTTTTTTATATCCTCATTGATATGAAAAGTATCATTTCTTTTTTTTATATTAAATGAGTTATGTATACAAGCTCACAATACCCAAAAATGTGTAAATGAATCATATTCAAATGTATAAAAGGTTTTAATTATTGCTCAAAATATTAGTCTTGCATATTGACACTTGGGGTCACAAATCAAAGGAAAAAGCCATAGTGATATTTCCAATCCCAAGAATTTTAGCTATAGAAAGTTATAAAGAGTAGTACTCGAGTTTTAACTATTTCTAGGGTCATCACTTTTGCTCTTGAGGATTGTCCAAAGTTAAAATCATTCCTAGTGAAATGACTTTGCAATATAAAGCTAAAATGCACAAGCTATGGTCATATCCATTACTGTGACCCAGTATTATAGTGATTAAATATGTATTCATGATCATTCTTAGTGCAATAACAATATGTTCAACAGAGAGACACAAGTTATGGCATATTCTCATCGATATGATTTTGTGTTCTAGAAACAAAATATAGAATCATTACCATTCTAATGCTACAAGAATCTAAAGCAAGAAAGAAACTGAATCCATAACTCACCCCTTGAGTCATGACTTTGTGTTACATATACAAAAAGATAAATCTGTGACATTCCTAAAATTTGTGAATTTCAATTTAAATTTAACAGTTAGTCTTTTGATTATAAAAGTGCAAAAAATGATATTTAGGATTTAGGGTTTATAGATTATGGTTATAGTTTATGATTTAAGGTTTAGGTTTTAAAGTTTAGGGTTTATGGTTTTAATTTGTTTTTTTTTTGGAAAATACACACTTTATTTATAATTTAAGCACACGACTTACAAGAGACTAAAAAGCTGACTAATTTAGGCCAGCCCATCAAATCCTATGCACCTTAATGATTCTATGCATAAAATACATAAAAAACATAATGCCTAATAATTCCAAGCGTACGAATACAACTAAATTCACCTAGCATTCCCGGACATTAGAGTTGGCATTGAGTCATTATGCGCACTACGTCCTTTCCATTCGGATTTGTCCAACCCTTTTGGAGGAACCTGAATGATCCACCATATTAAAACTATGCAAATATAAGATTGTGCATGTGTGTGACAAGCAGCATCAAGCATTTGTCTATGTCATTGATATGCAATGGAATACATGTAAAATTGAATACCCATAAATCCACAAGTCCATATCTACGGCACATTGTCAATTCATTCTAACCTTTGAATTCCACATTCTTTTGCTCAAAAGATCCTCAAAAGAGTATCTCCTGGGTTAGAATGCTTCCTCCTCGAGCTCCAATATGTGGCTGTATGTTGCACCGACATAATATCAAAAAATATGCATGCATCTGTGTGCATGTGTGATGAGGTCCATCTCATAGTCTAAATATCTATGCGTACAACCAAGTTAGATTACAAGTAAAATTAAATAATGCTTTAAAGATGGGTCTTCTGCTCTTGGGAGTGTAGCATCGCCTAATGTGTATTTACCAAATGCCTTAGTGGGCCCCACTTAGAGATACTCATGGGTCCAGTTGCTCTCGTTGCATGCTTCATAGAGAACTGACAAGTTTTGTGTGTGAGTTTGTCATGATCCGTCTCTACAAGTACATGGTGCACACAAAGCCCAAAATACAAATAATAATACAAACATAAACTACACGTTTCAATCTTTCGCTCCCGTGTGGATGCTCTAGACTCCATTGCTTACTGGCCCTGCTTGGTGATGCTTTGGATTTTGCCGGCTCTCCAATTAATCATTGATTACTCGCTACTCCTGTTGGGCAACAGTTGGGCGGCCCTCTATGCTGCCTGATAGGGCTAGTGGGACCCACTCCTAGCTACTTATGGGTTTACTCCCGACCACTTTGCTCGGTCTCGTCAGAGATCTGGATGTTATCATCCCGGCTTGCTAGTGGGGCCCTCTACAAGCTGGTGGCCCATACTTCTGGCTAGCTTCCAGGACTTGCTGGCCCCTCTAAATGCTACACCACAATGGACAAGAATATGTGCACGTGTGTACTGTGGTCCGTCGCTATGTGTGTTTGGTGCAGTAGTATCAGGGTTTAGGAGTTTAGTACTTTAAGTATTTAGGTATTTTGTGGTTTATAGGGTTTATATAAATAATTAAATACAAAAAAAATTATTTTTATGATTTTTTCTCATTATCAATGTTATAACCTTTAAAAATATTATAATTTTTAATTTTTTTCAAATGTTAATACAATATTTAATTATAATAATCATAAAAATTAAATATCATGTAAATTCAATATAAATAATTTCATTGATCTATATTATAATACTGATCATAAAATAGATTAATAAACTATTATTAATAAGATAGATATTAATTTAAATTTATTTGCAAAACCTAAAACTATTCAAAATCAAATTAAAATATATTACTAAATAATTATTTTTATTTTTAAATTTTTGATTCTTTTTATAAGCTTATAAATTTTTTTGATAAAGATAAATTATTTAAATTATATTTGTCTCATTCATAATTTTATTTTTCTATTAATATTTCTATAAAAATAAACTAATAAATAATTAAAATGAATATTAAAATTATAATGAATAGAAATAAAAATGAGATTTATGATTAATTATTTAGGGCATACCGGTTTAATGGTTTAAGTATTTAGAAATTTAAGAGTTTAGTGATTTAAGTGTTTAGGCATTTAGTAGTTTATATGTTTTATTTAAATAATGAAATAACAAAAAAATTATTTTTCAAATTATTTATCAATTTTGAAGGTTATAACCTTTATAAATATAATAATTTTTAAATTTTTTTCAAATGTGAATACAAGATTTAGTCATAATAAACTTAATAATTATATATCATGTAAATTAAAAATAAACAATTTTATTGATAGATATTAATAAACTAAATATAAATATAATAATGATCAAAAAATAAATTAATAATCTATTATTAATAAGATAGATATCAATTAAAATATAATTACAAAACCTAAAATGATTCAGAAGTAAAGCAAAATATATTACTATATAATAATTTTTTGTTTTGAAAATTTTTTTTTAAAAAAAGTTTATTGATAATTTTATGATGAAAAATAATTTGTATAAATTATTTTGTCTAGCTCAATTATTTTGTAATTAATATTTATATATAAATAAACATATAGATAATTAAAATAAATATTTAAAATTATAATGAAAAAAATGAGATTTATTATTTATTATTTATTATTTAGGGATACTATTTTAATTTAAATTAGATCTGTCTCACTAATAATTTATTTTGTAATTAATATTTCTATAAAAATAAACTAATAAATAATTAAAATAAAAATTTAAAATTATATTGAATAAAAATTAAAATGAGATTTATGATTTATTATTAATGTATACCAGTTTAATATTTTAAGTATTTAGACGTTTTTTTCGTTTATGACTTTAGCGATTTATGTTTTTAGGCATTTAGTGGTTTATAGGTTTTATTTAAATAATAAAATAATAAAAAAAAATTTTCGTGATTTTTTATCATTTTTGAAGGTTATAAGCTTTGAAAATTTAATAATTTTTAATTTTTTTTCAAATGTAAATATAATATTTAGTTATAATAATCTTAATAATTATAAGACATTTAAATTCAATATAAGTAATTTTATTGTTAGATATTATAAAATTGATCAAATAATAAATTAATAAACTATTCTTAATAAGATTGATAGCAATTAAAATATAATTACAAAACCTATATATAATGATTCAAAATTAAAGTAAAATATTTTACTAAAAAATAATTTTTTGTTTTTAAATTTTTACTTCTTTTTAAAAGCTTATATATATTTTTTGATTAAAAATAAAGTATTAAAATTATAGTTGTCTCCCTTATTATTTATTTTATATTTAATATTTCTATAAAAAATAAACTAATAAATAATTAAAATGAATATTTAAAATTATAATGAATACAAACTAAAATGAGATTTATGATTTATTATATATGGTATATTGGTTTAATGGATTGTTAGTTTAGGGGTTTTGTCGTTTAAGAGTTTAGCAATTTATGTTTTTAGGCATTTACTAGTTTATAGGTTTTATTTATATAATAATAATAAAATTTTTTTTTTAGATTTTTTCTGATTTTCAAAGATTATAACCATTAAAAATAAATTAATATTTAAAATTGTTTGAAATGTGAATATAATATTTAGTTATAATAATATTAATAATTATATATGATATAAATTCAATATAAATAATTTTATTGATAGATATTATAATAATGATTAAAAATTAAATTAATAAATTATTAATAATAAGATAGATATTAATTAAAAAATATTTACAAAACCCAAATTGATTCAAAATTAAAGTAAAATATATTACTGGATGATAATTTTTAATTCTTAAATTTTTACTTCTTTTATAAAGAATATTTATTTTTTGATTAAAGATAAATTATTTAAATTATATGTGTCGCACTCATAATTTATTTTGTAATAAAAATTTCTATAAAAATAAACTAATAAATAATTAAAATGAATATTTAAAATAATAATAAATTGAAATATAAATTCAATTTATTAAGTAGTATATAGTGGTTTAACAGTTTATGTATTTAGGCATTACGGGGGTTAGTAGTTTTCTGATAGAACTATTTATGCATTTAGTGGTTTATAGGTTTTATTTAAAAAATAAAATAACATAAATTTTTTTTATTATTTTTTCATATTTCCAAAGGTTATAACCTTGAAAATATAATAATTTTTAAATTTATTTCAAAAGTGAATTCAATATTTAGTTATAATAATCATTATATTTATATATCATATAAATTCAATATAAACAATTTTATTGATAAATATTCTAATAATGATCAAAGAATAAATTAATAAACAATTATTAATAAGATTATTTTCAATTAAAATATAACTACAAAATCTAAAATGATTCAGAAGGGTGCAAAATATATTACTATATAATAAATTTTAGTTTTTAAATTTTTTATTCTTTTTATAAGTTTATCTATATTTTTTGATTAAAAATAATTTATGTAGATTATATTTGTATAACTCATAATTTATTTTGTAATTAATATATATAAAAATAAACAAATAAATAATTAAAATATATATTTAAAATTATATTGAAAAAAATAATTTTGAGATTTATTATTTATTATTTAGGGTTACCGGTTTAAAATCATTATTATTTATTATTTAGGCTTTTAGATATTTAGGAGTTATTGAATTAAGTGTTTAGGCATTTAGTGGTTTATAGGTTTTATTTAAACAATGAAATATAAAAATTTTTTTTTTATTTTTTCACATTTTCAAAGGTTATAAACATTGAAAATATAATAATTTTAAAATTTTTTTCAAAAGTGAATTCAATATTTAGTTATAATAATCATTATATCTAAATATCAAATAAATTCAATATAAAAAATAATGATTCAGAAGCATAGCTAATTATATTATTATATAATAATTTTTTGTTTTTAATTTTTTTTTTATTTTAATATGTTTATATATTCTTTTTTAATGAAAAATAATTTATATAAATTATAATTTTATAACTCATAATTTATTTTGTATTTAATATTTATATAAAAAAACAAATAAATAATTAAAAAGAATATTTAAAATTATAATGAAAAAAATAAAAATAAGATTTATCATTTATTATTTAGAATATATCTGATTAAAAAAATTATATATTTAGGTTTTTCGAGATTTAGACGTTATTCATTTAAGTATTTAGCCATTTAGTGGTTTATATGTTTTATTTAAACAATGAAATAACCAATAAATTATTTTTATATTTTTTCAAATTTTCAAAGATTATAACCTTTGAAAATATAATAATTTTAACATTTATCAAAAAATGTGAATACAATATTTAGTAATAATAATAATTATAACAATATATAATATAAACTAAATATAAACAATTTTATTGATAAATAATATATCAATTATCAAAAAATAAATTAATAAACTATTATTAATATGATAGATATAAATTAAAATTTAATTACAAAAACTAAATGATTAAAATTCAAACTAAATTTATTACAAAAATAAATATATTTGTTTTATCATTTTTACCTCATTTTATGAGATTATATATTTTTTATAAAAAAAATTATTTAAATTATATTTATATCACTCATAATTTATTTTGTAATTAATATTTTAATAAATTATTTAAGTATTTAGGGGCTTTTGTGTTTAGGAGTTTAGAGGTTTAAGTGTTTAGGCATTGAGTTGTTTATAAGTTTTATTTAAACAATGATATAACAAAAAATTTATTTTTATTATTTTTTAAATTTTTGAATGTTATAACATTTGAAAATATAATAATTTTTAAATTTTTTTCAAATGTAAATATAATATTTAGTTATAATAATCTTAATATAATATATTTCAATATAATTGTTTATATTGAATTTACATGATATATAATTATTAAGATTATCATAACTAAATATAGTATTCCCATATAAAAAAAATTTAAAAATTGATATATTTCAAAGTTTATAAACTTCAAAAATGAGAAAAAATAACAAAAATAAATTTTTTGTTATATCATTGTTTAAATAAAACTTATAAACAATTAAATGCCTAAATACAGATATATCTAAACTCCTAAACCCCGAAGCCCCTATATACTTAAACCTTTAAACTCGTAAACCTTAAATAAAATTTAAATAATTTATAGAAATATTAATTACAAAATAAATTATGAGTGATACAAATATAATTTAAATAATATATTTTTCATCAAAAAAAACATATAAGCTTATAAAATAATGCAAAAACAAAAAATAATTATTATTTAATAATAAATTTTACTTTGATTTTGAATTATTTTAGGTTTTTTAATTATATTTTAATTTATATCTATCATATTAATAATAGTTTATTAATTTATTTTTTGATAATTGATATAATATCTATCAATAAAATTGTTTATATTTAGTTTAAATTATATATAGTTATAAAAATTATTATTACTAAATATTGTATTCATATTTTTAAAAAATTTAAAAATTATTATATTTTGAAATGTTATAACCTTTGAAAATTTGAAAAAATATCAAAAATAAATTTTTTGTTATTTCATTGTTTGAATAAAACCTATAAACCATTAAATGCCAAAATACTTAAATCAATAACTTCTAGATCTCGAAAACCCTAAATAGATAAATTTTTAAAACATGTATATCCTAAATAATAAATAATAAATCTCATTTTTATTTTTTTCATTATAATTTTAAATATTTATTTTAATTATTTATTTGTTTATTTTTAAATAAATATTAAATACAAAATAAATTATAAGTTATACAAATATAATTTATATAAATTATTTTTCAACAATAAAATATAGATAAACTTAATAAAATAAGAAAAAAATTAATAACAAAAATATATTATATAGTAATATATTTTGCTTTGTTTCTGAATCATTTTAGGTTTTGTAATTATATTTTAATTGATATATAACTTATTAATAATAGATTATTAATTTGTTTTTTGATCACTATTAGAATATTTATCAATAAAAATGTTTATATTGAATTTATATGATATATAAATTTAATAATTATTATATCTAAATATTGTATTCACTTTTGAAAAAAAAGTTTTAAAATTTTTATATTTTCAAAGATTATAACCTTTGAACATGTGAAAAAATAAAAAAAATATTTTTTTTGTTATTTCATTATTTAAATAAAACCTATAAATCACTAAATACCTAAACACTTAAATCACTAACCTATAAAATCCTGATACCCCTATATACATAATCCTTTAAACCGGTATACCTTAAATAATAATTAATAAATCTCATTTTTATTTGTTTTCATTATAATTTAAAAAATTCATTTTGATTATTAGGTTTTTTATTTATATATATATATTAATTATAAAATAAATTATGAGTTAAAAATGTAATTTATAAAAATATATTTCATCAAAAAATAGATAAGCTTATAAAAAGAATAAATATTTAAAAACAAATAATTATTATTAAGTAATATATTTTGCTTTGCTTTTGAATCATTTTAGGTTTTGATTTTATATTTTAAGTAATATCAATCTTATTCATAATAGATTTTTAATTTATTTTTTGATAATTATTATAATATCAATGAATAAAATTGTTTATATTGAATTTATATGATATATAATTATTATGATTATTATAAATAAATATTGTATTCACTTTTGAAAAAAATTTAAAAATTATTATATTTTCAAAGGTTTTAATCTTAAAAAATGAGAAATAATACATAAAATAAATTTTTTGTTATTTCTTTTTTAAATAAAACCTATAGACCACTATATGTTTACTTACTTAAATCAGTAGTTCATAAATCCCGAAACCCATATATACATAAACCTTATAACAATTGTATAATACTTAAAAATAAATTTTAATTTTTAGAAAAATTAATTACAAAATAAATTTCGAGTGAGATAGATATTATTTAAATAATTTATTTTTAATCATAAGAAAATATAAGCTTATAAAAATATGGAAAAATTTAAAAATTAAATATTATTATTTAATAATATAATTTTATTTAATTTTGAATCATTTTGTGTTATGTAAATATATTTTAATTAATATTTATATTATTAATAAAAGTTTATTAATTTAATTTTTGATTATTATTATAATATCTATAATTAAAATTATTTATATTGAATTTATATGATATATAATTAATAAGATTAATATAATTATACATGATATTCACATTTCAAAAGATTTTAAAAATAATTTTATTTTTAAAGGTTATAACCTTTGAAAATATAAAAAAAATCAAAAAAAAATTATTTTTATTATATAAATAAAACCTATATACCACGAAATGCATAAAAACATAAATTGCTAAACTCCTAAATGACAAAACACCAAAATAATCGATCCATTAAACCGGTATACCATATATAATTGTTGGGAAATTGTGCTTCCACGGTAGTGAGTTGAGATACAGAAACAACATAAAACAAGCAATATATATATCCCAATTCAACAACGATCCTTTATAGAATCAAAAAACGATAAATAAACACCAAAAATAACATGGTTCGCTAGTCGCTCAGTATGACTAGCTAAATTTACCAGAAAATGCTTATGCGTTACAGATTAAAACAACATAAATGTCTTATAGTATGCAGCACACAGAATAGTCGTGATAAATCGCACAGAGAGAAGTGAGAGAGACAATGAATAGTTCCACGGGTCCAAATACAGCAACCCCAAAATAAAATTATAAAACATTTTATATTAAAATTTCTCTCGGTTCATTTAACTGGAGCGGGTCGGATCATGAGATGGGTCAGGCTCTTCTCCAATTTCGGCCCGCTGTCCGGTCAATAAGACCTCCATTATTGTGCTACTGCTACATCCTCGGCCTCTTAATATTTCATTTCCTGCACTTACATGAAAACATTAAAAAAGAAAAAATATTTGGTTATATAAACAGATTATCAAAAAATAAATTACATATACAGCAATAATAAATCTTAAATCTCATTTTAATTTGTATTCATTATAATTTTAAATATTCATTTTAAAGATTTATTAGTTTATTTTTTATATAATTATTAATTATAAAATAAATAATTAGTCAGACAAATATACTATTAATAATTTACTTTTAATAAAAAAAAAATATAATCTTATTAAAAGAAGTATAAATTTAAAAATAAAAAATTATTATTTAGTAATAAATTTTACTTTGATTTTGAATCATTTTAGGTTTTGTAATTATATTTTAATTTATATCTATCATATTAATAATAATTTATTAATTTATTTTTTGATAATAGATATCATATCTATCAATAAAATTATTTATAATTAGTTTATATTATATATAATTATAAGGATTATTATTACTAAATATTTTATTCACATTTTAAAAAAAATTTAAAATTATTATATTTTCAAATGTTATAAACTTTGAAAATGTCAAAAAATAACAAAAATAACTTTTTTGTTATTGCATTGTTTAAATAAATCCTATAAACCACTAAATGACTAAATACTTAAATAAATAACTACACAATCTCAAAAACACTAAAGAGATAATCATTTTAATCCATTATACCCTAAAAAATAAATAATAAATATCAATATTAATTTTTTCATTATAATTTAAAATATTCATTATAATTATTTATTCGTTCATTATAATGAATATAAATAAAAATGAGATTTATGATTAATTATTTAGGGTATACCATTTTAATGGTTTAAGTATTTAATAGTTTAGTGATTTAAGTGTTAAGGCATTTAGTAGTTTATATGTTTCATTTAAATAATGAAATAACAAAAAAAAAATTTTTCAAATTTTTTTATCAATTTTGAAGGTTATAACCTTTATAAATATAATAATTATAATTTTTTTTTCAAATATGAATACAATATTTTAGTTATGATAAACTTAATAATTATATATCATGTAAATTAAAAATAAACAATTTTATTGATAGATATTAATAAACTAGATATAAATATAAATATAATAATGATCAAAAAATAAATTAATAAACTATTATTTATTGATAGATATTTATATATTATTTATAATTTACTTAAACCTTTAAAGATGGTTTAAATGTTTAAGTATTTCATGGTTTTGGGGTTTTGGTGTTTAGGAGTTTAATGATTTAAGCGTTTAGGCATTTAGTAGTTCATAGGTTTAATATAAATAATAAAATAACAAAAAATTTATTTGTGTGATTTTATCTCATTTTCAAAGATGATAACCTTTAAAAATATAAAAATTATTAAATTATTTTCAAATTTAAATATAATATTTAGTTATAATAATCTTTATAATTATATCACATGTAAATTCAATATAAACAATATTATTGATAAATATTCTAAAAATGATCAAAAAATAAATTAATAATGTATTATTAATAAGATAGATATCAATTAAAATATAATTACAAAACCTAAAATGATTCAGAAGAAATCAAAATATATTACTATATAATAATTTATTGTTATGATTTTTTTTTTCTTTTAAAAAGTTTATCCATATTTTTTTGAAGAAAATTAATTTATATAAATTATATTTGTCTAACTCACAATTTATTTTTTAATTAACATTTATATAAAAATAAACAAATAAATAATTAAAATGTATATTTAAAATTATAATGAAAAGAATAATATTGAGATTTATTCTTTATTATTTTGGGTATACTAGTCTAATTTAAATTAGATCTGTCTCACTAATAATTTATTTTGTAATTAAGATTTCTATAAAAATAGACTGATAAATAATTAAAATAAAAATTTTAAATTATAATGATTAAAAATTAAAATGAGATTTATCAATTATTATTAATGTTTACTAGTTTAAGTATTTAGAGGTTTTGTTATTTAGGAGTTTAGTGATTTATGTTTTTAGGCATTTAGTGGTTTATAGGTTTTATTTAAACAATGAAATAACAAAAAAATATATATTTGATATTTTTTAACATTTTCAAAGGTTATAACCTTTGAAAATATAATAATTTTAAATTTTTTTAAAAATGTGAATACAATAATTACTAATACATTATAATTATATAATATATAAACTAAATATAAACAATTTTATTGATAGATATGATATCAATTATCAAAGAATGACTTAATGTACTATTTTTAATATGATAGATATCAATTAAAATATAATTAAAAAACCTAAAATGATTCAAAAAATATAAAAAATTTATTACTAAATAATAACTTTTGTTTTTTAGTTTTTGCTTCTTTTTATAAGCTTATATATTTTTTTAATGAAAAATATATTATTTAAATTATATTTGTATCACTTATAATTTATTTTGTAATTAATATTTCAATATATTATTTAAATTATATTTAAGGTTTACAAGTTTAAAGGTTTAAGTATTTAGGGGCTTCGGGGTTTAGGAGTTTAGAGATTTATGTGTTTGCGCATTTAATGGTTTATAAGTTTTATTTAAATAATGATATAACAAAAAATTTATTTTTGTTATTTTTTATCATTTTTGAAGGTTATAACCGTTGAAAATATAACAATTTTTAATTTTTTTTATATGTGAATACTATATTCAGTTATGATAATCGTAATAATTATATATCATGTAAATTCAATATAAACAATTATATTGATAGATATTATATTAATGATCATAAAATAAATTAATAAACTATTATTAATAAGAAAGATTTTATTTAAAATATATTTGCAAAACGTAAATTTATTCAAAATCAAAATAAAATATATTACTAAACAATAAATTTTTTGATGTTTTGCTTCTTTTTATAAGTTGATATTTTTTTTATTTAATGTAAATTATTTAAATTATATTTGTCTTCCTCATAATTTATTTTTAATTTATAATTCTATAAAAATAAACTAATAAATAATTAAAATGAATATTTAAAACTATAATGAAAACAAATAAAATTGAGATTTATTATTTATTATTTAGGATACACTAGTTTAATGGTTTAAATATTTAGGTGTTATGGGGTTTAGTGATATAAGTGTTTAGCCCTTTAGTGATTTTTAGTTTTTATTTAAAGAATGAAAAAATACAAAATTTAATTTTATGATTTTTTTTAAATTTTTGCAGGTTATAAACCTTGAAAATATAATAATTTTTTATTTTTTTAAATTGTGAATATAATATTTAGTTATAATAATCTTAATAATTATATATAATGTAAACTTAATATAAATAATTTTATTAATACATATTATAATAATGATCAATAAAAAATTAATAAACTATTATTAAAAGAATTATATAAATTAAAATATAATTACAAAATCTAAAATGATTCAAAAAAAATAAAATATATTACTAAATAATAAATTTTTGTTTTTAAAATCATGCATCTTCTTATGAGGATATATATTTTTTTCGATGAAAAATAAATTATTTATATTAGATCTGTCTCACTAATAATTTATTTTGTAATTAATATATCTATAAAAATAAATTGATAAATAATTATAATAAAAATTAAATTTAGATTTATGATTTTTTATTAATGTACACATGTTTAATGGTTTAAGTATCTAGAGGTTTTGTTGTTTAGGAGTTTAGCGATTTATGTTTTTAGCCATTTAGTGGTTTATAGGTTTTATTTAAACAATAAAATAACAAAAAAAATTTGTATTTTTTTCTCATTTTCATAGATTATACCCTTTGAAAATATAATAATATTTAAAATTTTTTGAAATGTGAATACAATATTTAGTTATTTTAATATTAATACTTATATATCATATAAATTCAATATAAACAATTTTATTGATAGATAATATAATAATGATCAAAAATTAAATTAATAAACTATTAATAATAAGATAGATATTAATTAAAAAATATTTATATTACCCAAATCGATTCAAGATTAAACTATAATATATTACTGTATAATAATTTTTAATTTTTAATTTTTTACTTCTTTTATAAGCGTATATATATATATATTTTTGATTAAAAATAAATTATTTAAATTATATCTGTCGCAATCATAATTTTTTTGTAATAAATATTTTATAAAAATAATCTAATAAATAATTAAAATCAATATTTAAAATTATAATAAATAAAATAAAAATTAGATTTATTAATTATTAAGTAGTATATAGCAGTTTAATGGTTTATGTATTTTGGAGTTTACTGATTTACCTATATATGCATTTAGTTGTTTATAAGTTTTATTTAAAAAATAAAATAACAAAAAATTTATTGATGTTATTTTTTGATATTTTCAAAGGTTATAACCTTTGAAAATACAATAAATTTTAAATTTTTTTTAAAGTGAATACAATCTTTAATTATAATAATCATTATATTTATATATCATATAAATTCAATATAAATAATTTTATTGATAAATATTCTAATAATGATTAAAAAATAAATTAATAATCTATTATTAATAAGATAGATATGATTTAAAATATAATTACAAAACCTAAAATGATTCAGAAGCAATGAAAAATATATTACTATTTAATAATTTTTTGTTTTGAATTTTTTTTTTCTTTTAAAAAGTTTATCTATATTTTTTTGATGAAAAATAATTTATATAAATTATATATTTCTAACTCATAATTTATTTTGTAATTAATATATTTATAAAAATAAACAAATAAATAATTAAAATGAATATTTAAAATTATAATGAAAATTAATGAGATTTATTATTTATTATTTAGCGATACTAGAGGTGTCAAATGTGCCGGGCCGGGCAGGCCCGGCACGAGGCACGGCACGGTTCGGCCGTGCCTGGGCCGGCCTGGCACGTTTTTAAACCGTGCCCGGGTTAGGAACAGCCCGTGTCGCGCCGTGCCTAGCCCGGCGCGTGTTCGTCCCGTGCGGATTCACGTAGGCACGCGTGGCGGCGTGGGGCATGGCGTGACCGGTCCGGTCGTCCTCTGCCCCCCTGTTCTAAGACTGCGGGTCGGGTCTGATTGGACCCGACCCGCGTTCCCGACTACTGATACCCGACGGCCTTAGGCCCGACCAATCCCAACGGCCAAAAAAAAATTTTTCAAACATCACAGATTTTCAACCGTTGGATTCACCTCTAACGGCTAGGGGGCAGAATCCAACGGTCCTCGTGATTCAGCCCCTTAAAAATATTCAAAAAAATCAAAAAAATAATAAAAAAATTTCTTTTTTTATAAAAAAATACTTTCTTTAGCCTATAAATTCTACCCCCCTCCCTATTACATTTATGTTTTTCAAAAACATATCTCCTCTCTATACTTTCTCTCTCTCACATAAACCGTGCATCTCTCTCTCGGGCCTCGGGATTTTGATTTCGGCTTGGATTTTCGTGAAACTCTACTTGAGTTTTGAACATCAGAGCTTCCTACGGTGCACCTTGCACGTGACTGACCTCATTGCTTTTTACCGGGTAATTTATTTTATGTTTTTATTTACTTTCTCTCTCTAAAGCTTCTCTCTCTAGAAAACATAAGAAAAAAAACATAAAAAATAACAAATACACCTGACACATATTTTAATTTGGAAAATGAAAATGTTAGTGTTACACAGACGTTTGCGGCTGCTGAAACTTTGGTTTCTCCAGTCGTCTCAACCCAAAGTTCTAAAAAACAAAAAACTAGGAGGACTTCTGTAGTTTGGACTCATTTTAAAATCATAACAAAAGTAAATGTTAGCGGTGAGGAACTTGAAATGGCACAGTGCAAATATTGTATGAGACTTTTAACATGCAAGAGTACATGTGGGACTGGGCACCTTAAGAGACATGCCGAATTATGCACCAAAAAGCATGGACCCTTAGATCCTAGGCAAACCCAACTTGGCACTACATTTTTTGAGACTGGATCAAGTTCAGTCTCAAAGTTTACTCCCTTCGTATACTCCAGCGAGTTGGGTAAGGACGGTATGGCCAGGCTCATCACATTGATGGGTCTTCCGATTAGATTTTCGGAAGATCCGATGGTAGTGCGCATCATGCAGACTTATTTTTCAGCCTTCCTATAGTAGCATTCCTAGGTCCACATCTAGGAGTGACATACTAAAGATATATAAGTTATAAAAACAAAAATAATTAAGGAATTTATGGCATATAGTGGAGTGGTGTCCGTGACGTCCGATATATGAACATGTCACGATGATTCTTCTTATGCATGTCTCACGAGTAACTATGTAGATTCTAACTGGACAATCAATAAAAAAATATTAGGATTCACTGAGATTCTTCATCCTCATTATGGCCCGGCCATTTTGAGTGTATGATGAAAAAAATTTAGGGAATATAAAATTCAAAATAAAATTTTTAGTGTCACTTTCGATAATGCTGCTAATAATGGAGTAGCAATCAATATGTTTGTTAGGAATAATAGAGACGCACCATTAGGAGAGATCTTTCATGTCAAATGCATGTGTCATGTGATTAACCTGATAGTTAAAGCGGGTATGAAGGTGTGTTCCCCTGCTTTGAAAATATACGCAATGCACTCAAGTATATTCGTACTCCTCACAGACTACAAAGAGTTTGGTAATCTCTATTTGTCTGCGAATCTTAAGAAGAGAAATTCCAATCAGATGTGAGACATCGTTGGAATTACACGTACCTGATGTTGGAATCATGTGTTGATACGAACACATGATATCCGACTACGTCAATAGTAAGAGTGACGAACTTATTATTGACGACACTGACTGGGCTTCAGGAATTTCATTTATGAAATTACTGAAGATATTTTATGACACGACGAACATGTGTTCGTCGTTTATACACCCACACTTGCATTGCACTCCGGTGCATATGCAACATAGTAGCATGTTTAGGAAGTATCAAGCTGACCCGACGCTTAGCCATATGGTTGCAGAGATGGAGACCAAGTACTTGAAGTACTGGTCCACATTTCCATCTCTTATTGCCTCGCTGCAGTGCATGAACCCTAGGGCTAAGGTGGAAGGGGTTGAAAATACCCTGACTTTCATTTCCTCGTGCATGAACCTGGAAGAGCCACCTGAAGGGTTCATTTACGAGAAGTTGACAGACTGTTCACATACTACGATACTAGGTATGGTGGTGGTGGTGGTGAGATTGTGATTACAGACATTGATACCTTGTTCGGAGATGACGATTATTCCATTAACCTAGCGAGGGGGAAACGTAGGGGTGGACCATCACATAGGAGTGAGCTGTCTCGGTACTTAGATACCGATTACTGCTCAATCCTATCACATTCTGATAATAAGAATCTTGATTTATTACAGTGGTGGAAATCATATGAGTCCACCTATCCCGTGCTATCTAGGATGGCACGGGATCTACTGACTCCTCCGGTGTCGAGCGTAGCATCGGAGTCTACTTTTTCTGTTGCAGTAACGTGATTTCGGATAGGAGATCGAGATTACGTCCAGATATGGTTGAGGCCTTGGCATGTTTGAAGGATTGGGAGAATCGAGGTTTAGGCATCCATGATCGTGCTGAAGCTGGGACTGGGACAGACACTATAGTCGCATCCACATCCACTACATGGCGGAGGAGCTGATTGTCGATGCTGATGATCCATTGATAATGAGCTTGATGTTGCAGCTGATGATTCTCATGATATGCCGCTTGACGATTGATGCTGATCTGCTGTTTTTTTTCGATGTTTTTTTATTCATTGAATTTAACGCTTTGTCTGTACGTTGTGCTTGTGTGAAACTTATATGTTTTGTTCGGACCATCGGTTTCAAATGCATGATGGTAATTTTTCATTTCTGTAGTTTAATTTTTTTTAATTTAATTTTTCCTAACATTATGTATAGATTTAATTTTTTTAAGATTTAAATTTTATTTTAAAAATTATAACTTTAATTTATAATTAATAAATTATAAATATAAATAAAGATATACTTAGTTGAATTGATAAAAAAAATAATTTTCAAAAATTTGTTTTTTTAAATTTTAATTTAACATTTTTAAAAAAATTATATCTAATATTAATACTCTAAGTCTACACTACACAGTGTAGAGAGTAGACTACAGTCACTATGACACTACACTTAACTTAAAATTAAGAAATATAATTTACAATATATAAATTAAAAAAAAAATACCATATTCTGATTTTTGAATTCAGAGATTAAGAATAGGATCTGCAAGACTGCATGGCCTCCCATTTCCATGACTCATCCCTTCCCGGGTCCCGCGCCCGCCTGCCCGGCCCTGCCTCTCTCTCACGGTCTCACCCTCACGGCTCAGCCAAGTCAGCCCTATGCGGGCCTGCGGCTATGCCGGTAGCCCTGGCGGCGGCGGCTGGCCTATATGGCCAGGCCGGGCCCGAGCGGGCCCGGCACGGCACGCCGTCCCTACGGGCCATGCTGTGCCCGCCTATATTCAAACCGTGCCGTGCCGGGCCGGGCCGGCCCGTTTGACACTCTAAGGGATACCTATTTAATTTAAAATTAGATATTTCACACTAATAATTTATTATGTAATTAATATTTCTATAAAAACAAACTGATAAATATTTAAAATAAAATTTGAAATTATACTGAATAAAATTTAAATGAGATTTAAAAATTTATTATTACTGTATACCAGTTAAAGGATTAAGTATTTAGAGGTTTTTTCATTTTAGGATTTTAGCGATTTATGTTTTTAGGCTTTTCGTGTTTTATATGTTTTATTTAAAAAAATAAAATTTCAAAAAAATTTTCTTTAATTTTTCTCATTTTCATAGTTATAACTGTATACCCGTTCCAGCATTATCGTGCTGGAAAAAAACGGGCAGTGCCGGGCTGGCCGGCCCGTTTGACACCTCTAAGGGATACCTATTTAATTTAAATTAGATTTTCACACTAATAATTTATTATGTAATAATATTTCTATAAAACAAACTGATAAATATTTAAAATACAAATTTGAAATTATACTGAATAAATTAAAATGAGATTTAAAATTTATTATTACTGTATACCAGTTTAAAGGATTAAGTATTTAGAGGTTTTTTCATTTAGGATTTTAGCGATTTATGTTTTTAGGCTTTTCGTGTTTTATATGTTTTATTTAAAAAAATAAAATTTCAAAAAAAATTTCTTTAATTTTTCTCATTTTCATAGGTTATAACCTTTGAAAATATAATATATTTAAAATTATTTGAAATGTGAATACATATTAGTTATAACATATAATTTAATTTATAAGTTAAAATAATAATATTGAGATTTATATTTATTATTTAGGGTATACCTGATAAAATGATTATCTATTTAGGGTTTTTGAGATTTAGAAGTTATTGATTTAAGTATTTAGGCATTTAGTGGTTGCTTAGGATTTTTTTAAAAATGAATAACCAAAAAAATTATTTTAGTTATTTTTAACATTTTCAAAGGTATAACATTTGAAAATATAATAATTTTAAAATTTTTTTAAAATGTGAATAAAATATTTAGTAAAAATAATCATTATAATTATAATAATATAACTAATTATAAATAATTTTATTGATAGATATGATATCAATTATCAAAAAATAAATTAATAAACTATAATTATATGATAGATATAAATTAAAATATAATTACAAAACCTAAAATGATTCAAAATCAATGTAAAATTTATTATCAAATAATAATTTTTAGATTTTAAATTTTTACTTCTTTTTATAAGATTATATTTTTTTTATTAAAAGTAAATTATTAATATTATATTTGTCTGACTAATTATTTATTTTGTAATTAATATTTATATAAAAAATAAACTAATAAATATTTAAAATTAATATTTAAAATTAATATTTAAAATTATAATGAATACAAATTAAAATGAGATTTATAATTTATCATTGCTGTATATATAATTTATTGTTTGATAATCTAATTAATATAACCAAATATTTATTCTTTTTTAATATTTTCATGTAAGTGTAGGAAAGGAATTATTAAGAGGCAGGGGATGCAGTAGTAGCACAATTACGAAGGTCTCGTTGACCATACATCGGGCGGAAATTGGAGTAGAGCCTGACCAGTCTCATGATCCCAACCCTCTCGGTTAAATGAACCGAGAAAAATTTTAATATAAAATATTTTGTAATTTTATTTTCGGGTGGCTATTTTTGGACCCATGGAACTATTCATCATCTCTCTCTCTTCTCTCTGTGTGATTTATCACGACTATTCTATGTGCTGCATACTATAAGACATTTCTGTGCTTTAATCTGTAACACAAGCATTTTCTAGTGGATTTAGCTAGTCGTACTGAGCGACTAGCGAACCACGTTATTTCGTGTTTATTTGTCGTTTTTTGATTCTATCATGAATAGTTGCTCAATTGGGATATATATATTGATTGTTTTCTGTTATTTCAGTGTTTCTGTATCTCAATCTCACTACCATGGAAGCACAATGTCCAAGAATTATATATGATATATCGGTTTAAAGAATCGATTATTTAGGGGTTTTGTCGTTTAGAAGTTTAGCAATTTATGTTTTTAGGCATTTAGTGGTATATAGCTTTTATTTATATAATAAAAATAATTTTTTTTTTGATTTTTTTTAGATTTTCAAAGGTTATAACCTTTAAAAATAAAATAATATTTAAATATTTTGAAATGTGAATACCATGTATAATTATATTAATCTTATAAATTTTATATCATATAAATTCAATATAAATAATTTTTAATGATAGATATTATAATAATGATCAAAATTAAATTAATAAACTGTTATTAATAATATAAATATTAATTAAAATATATTTACATATCACAAAATGATTTAAAATCAAATAAAAATATATTATTAAATAATAATATTTAATTTTTAAAATTTTTCATCTTTTTATAAGCTTATATTTTTTTATGATTAAAAATAAATTATTTAAAGAATATATGTCTCACTCGAATTTTATTTTGTAATTAATTTTTCTAAAAAAATTAAAATATAAATAATTAAAATGAATATTTAAAATTATAATAAATATAAATAAAAATGAGATTTATTATTTATTAAGTAGTATACAGTTGTTATAAGGTTTATGTATTTAGGGGTTTCGGGTTTTATGAGCTACTGATTTAAGTAAGTAAACATTTAGTGGTCTATAGGTTTTATTTAAAAAAGAAATAACAAAAAATTTATTTTTTGTATTCATTCTAATTTATAAGATTATAACCTTTGAAAATATAATAATATTTAAAATTTTTTGAAATGTGAATACAATATTTAGTTATAATAATATTAATAATTATATATCATATAAATTCAATATAAACAATTTATTGATAGATAATATAATAATGATTAAAATTTAAATTAATAAACTATTAATATAAAGATTGATATTAATTAAAAAAAATTTACAAAACCCAAATTGTGTCAAATTTAAAGTAAAAAATATTACTGCATAATAATTTTAATTTTTAAAATTTTACTTCTTTTATAAGCGTATATATTTTTTTTTGATTAAAAATAAATTATTTAAATTATATCTGTCACACTCATTATTTATTTTGTAATAAATATTTCTATAAAATAAACATATAAATAAATAAAATGAATATTTAAAATAATAATAAATTGAAATAAAAATTAGATTTCTTAATTATTAGTAGTATATAGCAGTTTATGGTTATGTATTTAGGCATTACGTGGTTTTGGGAGTTTACTGATTTAACTTTATATGCACCCTGTAGGGCTGCTCATGGGACTCGGAGATTCGCGACCTGACCCGAAGTCTTGTCCCGAAAGAATCGGGACTGAGAAAATCCATTGACTTTAACTTTTCCCGTCCCGTTCTGTCACATATTTTTTCTTTTGGGATGGTTCTGGATCTTAAGCAATATCCATCCCGAGAACCATCCCATCCTAAAAAACCGATAATAGAACCAAGAATATATATATATATATATATAACATAAAGATGCCACCAATTCTGCTACTGCCCATCCAATTCTGACAAACCTATTGTTATTCCGATGAGTTCCAGGCCACCTCACGCCATTCCAACCATGTTCAGTTAGGTCAGCCCCTTGTACGTCGCACTTCTGGTTACCACCACCTGGAGGTGTCAACCGTGCCGGGCCGGCCCCGGCACGGAAAAAATCCATGCCCGGGCCCGTGCCGTGCCGTGCCTGGCCAAGCACGGTTCGGCCCGCGGCACCCAGGGTAACGACTGCATGCCTCCCCTCCCGCAAAAAAAGACGTGGGTCGGGTCAAATTCGACCCGACCCACGGTCCCCGTTTCCCGACCGCTCGGGCAGGTTTGCCCGAGGGGACAGGCGAGGCACGGCACGGCCCAGTCGTGCCTGCGGGCCGTGCCGGGCCAGGTTTTTTTAAACCGTGCCGTGCCGGGCCGGCCCGTTTGACACCTCTACCACCACCATGTCTCAGATGCCACAGCCTTTTGGTTTGTTTTTCTGACGAGAATTGAGTGATTAATATATTATTATGTGGCCTTAGTCAGTTTTGTTGAGTATTCGTTGTGGTGTTGTGGTTGGGCCGAATGTGTTAAAGTCAGTTTTGTAGATCTTGCTTGTTTGAAATATTTATATGTATTCATGCTTAGCATATCATATTAATTAATGGAAATGAAGATGACACAATCCAGCAGTAAACAAAAAATACAAAAATTGAAGATGATCACATCTCAAATGATCAAAGTACTGGTAATCAAATCATCATCTTTTCACAAACCCTCATATTGTTACGGCAGGTTCTTCAATTCCAATTGTAAAAGAAAGACAAGGTACATCTAAACCTCAAGCTCATAAAAGTATAAATCTACTGTTTGGGAAACTTATGAGATATTAGTTGATTTAGAGGGAAATGAAAATTGGTATGACAGCTTGTATATGGTGTAGGAAAGAATATTTGGCAAACAGTGATCAAGGTACTTCGAGTTTATGAAATACTTGAGAGAGACTTGTAGGAAAATTCCACCCAAAAAAGAATTAATAGAAGCTAACAAAGGTAAAGACAAGTCACAATCTTTGTTGAGTTTTACTAAAGGTACTAGTTCAGAGAATAACAAAATTAACTTGTTGGCAATTTGATCAACAATAGTTAAGGAGGCTTTGGTGAAAATGATCATAAAAAATGAATTGCCTTTTTGTTTTGTTGAGAGGGATGAGTTTAAGGAGTTTTGTGAAGTTAGTGTGCCTCAATTTAAAATTCCATCTAGGCACTCTATGTTGAGGAATTATATTTCTTTGTTTGTGAAGTAAAAGAAGAAATTATTTGATAGCATATCATCTCATTGTTGTAGAGTTTCATTGACTACCGACACTCGGACTAGCATTCAAAATTTGTTTTATATATGTTTGACTATTCATTTCATTGATTCTCAATAGAATATGCATAAAAGGCTTTTGAAATTTTGTGTAATTAAAGTCATTCTGGAGTTAATATTAGAAATGCTATTGAGTTTTGCATGAATGAATGGGGTTTGAGAAAGTTGATGTGCATTACTATTGACAATGCATAAATAATGAAGTTGTGGTTGGACAATTGAAAAAAAAGGCTGTGAAGAAAGTGTTGTACCTTTTGATGGCGAGCTTTTTCATATGAGATGTTGTGCTCATATCCTAAACTTAATTGTCAGAGCTAGCATTGCAGTAGTTGAGGGTGCTATTCAAAAATTAGAGGTGTGGTGAAATATGTGAGGAGCAGTCCTAAAAGATTGCTATGTTTAAGTTATGTGTTGAAGAAGAAAACTTGACATATAGATCTTCATTGCAATTATATTGTCCCTACAAGATGAAATTCACCTTATTTATGCTACAAACTGATATAAAATATCAAAAAGAATTTGATAAGTTGGAGGACAAAGACAAAAGGTTTTTGAAGGAGTTTGGTTCAAATGTTCCAACTGAGAGAGACTGAACAAACGCCAAAATTTTGTCTCATTTCTTGAAAACTTTTTATGAGGTAACTTCTAAATTTTCTGGCTCATAATATTTAACCTCTATTGTTATTTTCATGAGATATTTGAATTTTGAAAAAAATTGAGCTTTGTGAAATAGTAGAGATACAATGGTGTCTGAAATGGGTATGAAAATGAGGCATAAATTCAACAACTATTGGGGTTCTCTTCAGTCAACAAATATTATGCTTTTTGTAGCAGTCATGTTGGATCCTAGAATAAGCTCAAATATCTCAAGGTTAAGTACACTTAGCATTATGAAGAGGAATTGGATAAAAATTTGATTGAAAACGGTTATAACTGCTTTAAATGAGGTGAGGATGATTATAAAGATTTAAATGAAGATGAATCAAAAGAAGATGATTTCTCTTCAACTGTGTGGAAGAAAAATGATGATTTCTTTGATGGTAGTGATACTTTGTTGATGATTTTGTTTGTTGAATTGGAGAAAGATCAAGAATTTGCAGCTCTGGAAGAGGGTGGATATGTACTTGGATGAAAAACTTGAAAACTATAAAATTGATTTTGATCTTCTAAACTGGTGGAAGGTAAATGAGGTTAGGTATCATCTTTGGAAAATGTAGCAAGAAATGTATTTTTTATCCAAGCATTTACTGTGGCCTACGAATCTACATTTAGCACTAGGGGGGAGAACTTTAGTTAAATTTAGGAATTCTTTATCACCTATTACAGCTGAAGTTCTCATATGTGTACAAGATTAGTTGAGAAGCTCAAACAAACTATTGAAATTGAAGAATTAGTTTAATACCTTGATGATATGAATCAGGTTAGTATGCAAATCTTGTAAATTTTAATTTCACTTTTATTTATTTTATTCATTCAAATTAATAAAAATATGGTTCAATTACAATTTTCAGAGGGGTCACACTATCTAAATATTCTTCCAACTATAGTTGGCCAACTAAATTTGGAATGGGTATATTAAATTTTATTAGGTAATATTTTGTTATTTTATTACTCTTTCATCTTATAAATTTATGTCTACATGATTAACACATTTTGATCTCTAGTTGTCCTTCTATAATGGAGGAAGAAAAGGGATGAGTTGTAGAAGAGATAATTAATTGGGTTTGGACTTTTGTTGTTGTTCTGAGACGAACATTTGAAATGATTATTACTCATGGTTGTTATTAGTTGTAATTTTTTGTTATATTAACCTGCCTAATTTTAGCAATTACTTAAGTAGTAATTACTAATACCAATGTTTGTGGTCATCTTTAGCTATTCCTTAATATTTTAAGTAATTGTTTAAAAAAATGTAGTATTGCTATTATTGTTAACTTTCACTCGGCTGAACAAGGTCAACTTGTGAAAAAACAAAGAACCAAATTAAGCACACAACCGGTCCCATTCTATTTAAACATTTCTAACCTTTTCTGCACATCAAAGCTTTTGACAATGTAATGGAACTCGTTTGTTGGTATTCAGCCTATTTGACAAACAAAATTGGCCCAATTTGAGTTTGAAGATACATAACTAAGGAATGATAAATGTACAACAAAAGGTTTCGACATGAACTAACGTGGCTGGTTTGAAGAAAATAAATATAAAAGATGTCCAAACTCCATTCCGTCCCGGAACGCTTTTATCCTACCCAAAATCCCCGATCTCCGTCCCGTCCCATCCCAATATTTTCAACCTATGGGACGGGTCTGGATCTTCAAAAAAAAAATCTCCGAACTGTGGGAAGGGACTGAAGATTGTAATCCCCATATCGTCCCATCCAATGAGCACCCCTAGCATTGAGTGGTTTATAGGTTTGATTAAAAAATAAAATAACAAAAAAAAAAATTTTATTATTTTTGATATTTTCAAAGGTTATAACCTTTGAAAATATAATAATTTATAAATTTCTTTCAATGTGAATACAATATTTAGTTATACTAATCATTATATTTATATATATATAAATTGAATATAAACAATTTTATGGATAAATATTCTAATAATAATCAAAAATAAATTAATAATCCATTAATAATAAGATAGATATTATTAAAATATAATTACAAACTTAAAATGATTTAGAATCAAAGAAAAGATAGTACTATATAATAATTTTTGTTTTTGAATTTTTTCTTCTTTAAGATAAGTTTATCTATATATGTTTGATGAAAAATATTTTATATAAATTACATTTGTTTATCTCATAATTATTTTTTAATTAATATTTATATATAACTAAACAAATAAATAACTAAAATTAATATTTAAATTATAATAAAAAAATATGAGATTTATTATTTATTATTTATTATTTAGTGATATTGGTTTATTAAATTAGATCCGTCTCACTATAATTGTTTTATAAAAATAAACTAATACAAAATAAAAATTTATAATAATACTGAATCAAACTTAAAAATGAGATATTTATATTTATTATTAATGTATACTAGTTTAATAGTTAAGTATTTAGAGGTTTTGTCGTTAGGAGTTTAGCAATTAGGTTTTTAGGCTTTTAGGGGTTTATAGGTTTATTTAAATAATAAAATAACCAAAAAACTTGTAATTTTTTTTCAATTTTCATAGGTTTAATCTTTGAAAATATAATACATTTAACTTTTTTGAAATCTAAATACAATATTTAGTTATAATAATTTTAATAATTATATATCATATAAATTCAATATAAACAAATTTATTGATAGATATTATAATAATGATCAAAAATTAAATTAATAAACTATTAGTAATAAGATAGATATTAATTAAAAAATTTACAAAACCCAAATTGAGTCATCTATAAAATAAACTTATAAATAAATAAAATGAATATTTAAATAATAATAAATTGAAATAAAAATTAGATTTCTTAATTATTAAGTAGTATAGCAGTTTAATGGTTTATGTATTTAGCATTACGGGCCTTAGGAGTTTACTTGTTTTACTTATATGCATTTAGTGGTTTATAGGTTTATTTAAAAATAAAATAACAAAATATTTAAATTTTTTTATTTTTTGATATTTTCAAAGGTTATAACATTTGAAAATATAATAATAATTAAATTTTTTTCAAATGTGAATTCAATATTTAGTTATAATAATCACTATATTTATATATCATATAAATTCAATATAAACATATTATTGATAAATATTCTAAAAATGATCAAAAAATAAATTAATAATTTATTATTAATAAGATAGATATCAATTAAATATAATAAAAAACCTAAAATGATTCAGAAGTAATCAAAATATATTACTATATAATAATTTGTTGTTTTGAAATTTTTTTTTTCTGTTAAAAAGTTTATCCATATTTTTTTGATGAAAATTAATTTATATAAATTATATTTGTCTAATTCATAAGTTATTTTATAATTAATATAAATATTAAAATAAACAAATAAATAATTATAATAAATATTTAGTTATAATAATCGTAATAATTATAAGTCAGTTAAATTCAATATAAATAATTACATGCTAGATATTATAATAATGATCAAATAAAATTTAAATAAACTATTATTAATAAGATAGAGTATTATTTAAAATATATTTGCAAAATCTAAATTTATACAAAATCAAAGTAAAATATATTACTAATAATAATTTTTTTAATGTTTTGCTTTTTTTACAACATTATATTTTTGTTATTAAAAATAAATTATTTAAATTAATTTGTCTAATTCATAATTTATTTTGTACTTTATAATTCTATAATAATAAACTAATAAATAATTAAAATAATTATTTAAAATTATATGAATACAAATAAAATTTAGATTTATTATTTATTTTTCAGGATATCTCGGTTAATAGTTTTAAGTATTTAGGTGTTTTTGGGTTTAGGGTGTTTAGTGATTTAAGTGTTTAGACCTTTAGTGATTTATAGTTATTATCTAAAGAATTAAAAAACAAAAAATTTAATTTTTGAATTTTTTTAATTTTTGAAGGTTGTAACCTTTGAAAATATAATAATTTAATTTTTTTTAAATGTGAATATAATATTAGTTATAATATCTTAATAATTATATATAATGTAAACTAAATATAAATTCTTTTATTAATAGATATTATATAATGATCAATAAATAATTAATAAACTAGTATTAATAAGAATGATATAAATTAAAATATAATTGTTGAATCTAAAATGAGTCAAAATCAAAATAAGATATATTTCTAATATAATTTTTATTTTAAAATTTTTCTTATTTTATAAGCTATATATTTTTTTGATGAAAAATAAATATTTGAAATTACATATGTTTCACTTATAATTTATTTTGTAATTATATTTCTATAAAATTAATTTTATAAATAATTAAAATGAATATTTAAAATTATAATGAATACTAATAAAAAATAGTGTATGATTTATTATTTGTGCATCCCTATTTAATGGTATAATTTTTGTGTGGTTGTTTATGGTTAAGGAGTTTATTGTTTATATGTTGCACATTCATGTGTTATAGGTTAAATTTAATCAATTAAATAACAAAAATTTATTTTTATGAATTTTCGTTATTTTCAAAGGTTATATTACCTTTTAAAATATAATAATTTTTTTAATCTTTCTAAAATATGATGCAATCATTATTTATAATAATCTTAATAATTATATTTGATGTAAATTTAATATAAAAAATTTTATTAATATATATTATTTTAATGATCAAAAAATAAATTAATAAACAATTATTAATAAGATAGATATTAATTAAAATATATTTGCAGAAGCCAAAATAATTCAAAATCAAAGTAAATTATATTACTAAACAAAATTTAAAATTTTTTAAATTTTGTTTATTTTTATAAGCTTATATTTATTTCATACAAAATAATTTATTTAAATTATATATGTCTCACTCATTATTTATTTTGTAATTAATATTTCTATAAAAATAATCTAAAAAATAATTAAAATGATATTTAAAATAATAATGAATACAAATAAAAATGAGATTTATTATTATTTTTTAGGTTATATAGGTTTAAGGGTTTAAGTATTTAGAGGGTTTTGGGTTTTAGGAGTCTAGAGATTTAAATGTTTAGGCATTTAGTGGTTTATAAGTTTTATTTATATAATAAAATAATAAAAAAATTATTTTTCTGATTTTTTATCATTTTTGAAGGTTATAACCTTTGAAAAATAATAATTTTTAAATTTTTTTCAAATGTAAATATAATATTTAGTTATAATAATCTTAATAATTATAAGACATTTAAATTCAATATAAGTAATTTTATTGTTCGATATTATAAAGTGATCAAATAATAAATTAATAAACTATTCTTAAAAATATTGATTGCAATTAAAATATAATTGGAAAACCTATATATAATGATTCAAAATCAAAGTAAAATATATTACTAAATTATAATTTTTTATATTTAATTTTTACTTCTTTATATAAGCTTATTTTTTGATTAAAATTAAATTATTAAAATTATAGTCTCACTAAGTATTTATTTTATGATTGATATTTCTATAAAAATAAACTAATAAATAATTAAAATGAATATTTAAAATTATAATGAATACAAATTAAAATTAGATTTCTGATTTATTATATATGGTATACCAGTTTAATGGTTTGATTATTTAGTGGTTTATAGGGTTTATTTATAAAATAAATATCTAAAATTCCATTTTTGATTTTTTCTGATTTTCAAAGGTTATAACCTTTGAAAAAAATAATTTTTAAAATATTTTGAAATTCGAATACCATGTATAATTATATTAATCTTACTAATTATATATCATATAAATTCAATATATATAATTTTAATGATATATATTATAATAATGATCAAAAATTAAATTAATAAACTATATTAATAATATAAATATTAATTAAAATATATTTACATAAAACAAAATGATTCAAAATCAAATAAAAATATATTACTAAATAATAATATTTAATTTTTTAAATAGTCCTTCTTTTTATAAGCTAATATTTTTTTTTATTAAAATAAATTATTTAAATAATATTTGTCTCACACAAAATTTTTTTTGTGATTAATTTTTCTAAAAAATTAAACTCTAAATAATTAAAATGAAAATTTAAAATTATAATAAATAGAAATAAAAATGAGATTTATTATTTATTAAGTAGTATATAGAATTTTAAAAGGTTTATGTATTTAGGGGGTTCGGGGTTTATGAGCTTACTGGTTTAAGTAAGTAAGCATTTAATGATCTATAGGTTTAATTTAAAAATAAAATAACAAAAAAAAATTTTTTATTATTTTTTCTGATTTTTTAAGGTTATAACCTTTGAAAAATAATAATTTTAATTTTTTTCCAAAAGTGAGTTCAATATTTAGTTATAATAATAATTATATTTATATAACATATAATTCAATATAAACTAATTTATTGATAATATTCTAATAATGATCAAAAAATAAATTAATAATCTATTATTAATAAGATAGATATCAATTATAATATAATTACAAAACCTAAAATGATTCAGAAGCAAAGCAAATATATTACTATATAATAATTTTTTTTTAATTTTTTTTCTTTTAAAAAGTTTATCTATATTTTTTTGATGAAAAATGATTTATATAAATTATATTGTGTAACTCATAATAATTCTGTAATTAATATTTATATAAAATAAACAAATATATAATTAAATTTGAATATTTAAAATTAAAATGAAAATAAATGAGATTTATTATTTATTATTTAGGATATATCAGTTTAATTTATATTAGATCTATTTATCTAATAATTTATTTGTAATTAATATTTCTATAAAAATAAACTGATAAATAAATAAAATAAAAATTAAAATTATACTGAATAAATAAAATAATTTATTTTGTTCCTCTCTCAACTCTAGAAAGATTGCTAAAGCTCTAACGAAAATAATATGAGCATTTACTTTATCACTATTATGTCTCATCATATTTGATGTTGAATCACTGGGCTATCTAAGGTAATTTGACTCATGTACGCTAACAAACTAAACCAAAGTTGTACCCCTATGTGTTGAAATAGTTAGTTGTCGAGGATGCTATTTATATTGAATATTGTAATTTCTTCTAAAATATCTCTCATGCACACACTCAAAGCACTTTTTTTAAAACATAGTTCTCCTCTAAAAAAATAACCACCTTGTAGCCTATTAGAACAAACTAACCCCAGGGCGATTTTAGCAGCGCAAGAAGTATGGGCTCTCTTTCAATCAAGAATAAAAAATTTATTTTATTGCATGTCTAAGCCCTTTTTTTATATCCTCATGGATATGAAAAGTATCATTTCTTTCTTTTTATATTAAATGAGTCATGTATACAAGCTCACAATACTCAAAAAGTTGTAAATGAATCATATTCAAATGTATAAAACATTTTTAATCATTTAGGCACACAACTTACGAGAGACTAAAAAGCTGACTAATTTTAGGCCAGCCCCCCAAATCCTATGCACCTTAATGATTCTATTCATAAAATACATAAAAAAACATAATGCCTAATAATTCCAAGCGAATAGATACAACTAAAATACCTAGGATTCCCGGACTTCAAAGTTGGCAGTGAGTCATTATGCGCAACTGCGTCCTATCCATTCGGATTTGTCCAAGCATTTGGAGGAACCTGAATGATGCACCATATTAAAACTATGCAAATATAAGATTGGTCATGTGTGTGAAAATATAGTAGTTTATAGGTTTTATATAAACAATTAAATATCAAAAATTTATTTTGTGATTTTATTCTCAATTTCAAAGATGATAACCTTTAAAAATATAATAATTTTAAATTATTTTCAAATGTAATATATATTTAGTCATAATAATCTTAATAATTATATATCATGTAAATTCAATATAAACAAACATTATAACCTTTGAAAATATAATAATTTTAAAATTTTTTAAATATTATTATTACAATATTTAGTAATAATAATCATTATAATTATATTAATATAAACTAAATATAAACAATTTTATTGATAGATATGATATCAATTATCAAAATCAAATTAATAAGCGATTATTAATATGATAGATATAAATTAAAATTAATTGCAAAATCTAAATGATACAAAATCAAATTAAATATTTTACTAAATAATAAATTTTTGTTTTTAAAAAGGAAGAAAGGAAGTAAAAGGAAGAAAATTGAAGAAAGGGAGAATGAAAAACAAAAAATTTAATTTTTTGTTTTTTTATTAATTTTTTAAGGGTATAATATTTGAAAATATAATCATTTTTAATTTTTTTTAAATGTGAATATAATATTTAGTTATAATAATTTTAATATATATATAATGTAAACTTAATATAAAAATTTTATTACTAGATATTATAATAATGATCAATAAATAATTAATAAACTATTATTAAAAAGAATGAAAAATTTAAAAATATAATGCAAAATCTAAATGATACAAAATCAAAGAAAATATAGTACTAAATAATAAATTTTTGTTTTTAAATTGTGCCTATTTTTATAAGCTTATATACTTTTTTTTGAGAAATATAAATTATTTTAATTATATCTCTCACTAATAACTGTTATTTTAGTTAATTAATATTTCTACACTAAAATTAAACTGTATAATAATTTATAAATAACAAATCTTAATATATAGTGAATAAAAATTAAAATGAGATTAATGATTTATTATTAATGATATACCAGTTTAATGATTTTGAGATTTAAAATTTTCTAAAAGTGTGAATACAATATTTAGTAATAATATTATTAATAATCAAACATCATATAAATTCAATATAAACTAATTTTATTGATAGTTATTATAATAATGATCAAAATTAAATTAATAAACTATTAATAATAAATAGATATTAATAAAAATTATTTACAAAACCCAAATTGGTTCAAAATTAAAGTAAAATATATTACGGAATAATATTTTTAATTTTTAAATTTTACTTCTATACTAAACGGTATATATATTTTTTTGATTAAAAATAAATTATTTAAATTATATTTGTCTTACTCATAATTTATTTTATAATAAATATTTCTGTAAAAATAAACTAATAAATAATTAAATGAATATTAAAATTATAATAATAGAAATAAAATTAGATTTATTAATTATTATGTATTATATAGTTGATTAATGGTTTAATGTAATTAGGTATATGGGGTTTTAGGAGTATACTGATTTAATTATGTACGCATTTAGTGGTTTTATAAGTTTTATTTAAAAATAAAATAATAAAAAATTTATTTTTGTTATTTTTCGATATTTTCAAAGGTTATAACCTTAGAAATATAATAATTTTTAAATTTTTTCAAAAGTGAATTCAATATTTAGTTATAAAAATCATTATATTTATATATCATATAAATTCAATATAAACAATTTAGTGATTTATATTCTAATAATGATCAAAAAATATATATTAATAATCTATTATTAATAATATATTTATCAATTACAATATAATTACAAAACATAAAATGATTAATAAGCAAACCAAATTATATTACTATATAATAATTTTTTATTTTGTAATTTTTTTAAAAAAATTTATCTATATTTTTTTGATAAACAAATAATTACATAAATTATATTTGTCTAACTCATAATTTATTTTTTAATTTATATTTATATAAAAATAAACAAATAAATAATTAAAATGACTATTTAAAATTATAATGAAAAAAAATGAGATTTATATTTATTATTTAGGGCATACCGGTCTAATTTAAATTATATCTGTCTCACTAATAATTTATATTGTAATTAATATTTTTTAAAAAATAAATTAGTAATAATTAAAATAAAAATTTAAAATTATACTGAATAAAAATTAAAAAGAGCTTTCTGATTTATTATTAATGTATAACAGTATAATGGTTTTGAGATTTAAATTTTCTGAAATGTGATATACAATATTTAGTTATAATATTATTAATAATCATACATCATATAAATTCAATATAAACAATTTTATTGATAATTATTATAATAATGATCAAAATTTAAATTATAAACAAATAATAATAAGATAGATATTTACAAACCCAATTGATTCAAAATTAAACTAAAAATATTATTGGATAATAATTTTAATTTTTAAATTTTTAACTTCTTTTATAAAGTTTATATTTTTTATTATTAAAAATAAATTCATTAAATAATATTTGTCGCACTCATAATTTATTTGTAATAAAAATTTATATAAAAATAAACTAATATATAATTAAAATAATATTTAAAAATTATAATAAATTGAAAATAAAAATTAGATTTCTTAATTATTAAGTAGTATATAGCAGGTTTAATGGTTTATGTATTTGGGATTACGGGGCTTTAGGAGCTCATTATTTATTTTGAGATTGATATTTCTATAAAAATAAACTAATAAATAATTAAAATCATATTTAAAATTATAATGAATACAAATTAAAATGAGATATTTGTTTTATTATATATGGTATACCAGTTTAATGGTTTGATTAATTAGGAGTTTTGTCGTTTAGGAGTTTAGAAATTTATGTTTTTAGGCATTTAGTGGTTTATAGGTTTTTTATTTATATAATAAAAAATTTAAAATTCTATTTTTGATTTTTTCTGATTTCAAGAGGTTATAACCTTTAGAAAATAAAATAATTTTTAAAATATTTTGAAATCGGAATACCTTGTATAATTATATTAATCTTTACTACTTATATATCATATAAATTCAATATAAATAATTTTAATGATAGATATTATAATAATGATCAAAAATTAAATTAATAAACTATTATTAATAATATAAATATTAATTAAAATATATTTACATAAAACAAAATGATCAAAATCAAATCAAATATATTACTAAAATAATAATATTTAATTTTTTAAATTGTCCTTCTTTTTATAAGCTAATATTTTTTATTAAATAAATTATTTAAATAATATATGTCTCACACAAAATTTTTTTGTGATTAATTTTTCTAAAAATTAAACTCTAAATAATTAAAATGAAAATTTAAAATTATAATAAATAGAAATAAAAATGAGATTTATTATTTAGTAAGTAGTATATAGGTTTTAAATGCTTTATGTATTTAGGGGGTTCGGGGTTTATGAGCTTACTGGTTTAAGTAAGTAAGCATTTAATGATCTATAGTTTAATTTAAAAAATAAAATAACAAAAAAAATTTTTTATTATTTTTTCTGATTTTTTAAGGTTATAACCTTTGAAAAATAATAATTTTTAATTTTTTTCCAAAAGTGAGTTCAATATTTAGTTATAATAATAATTATATTTATATAACATATAAATTCAATATAAACTAATTTATTGATAAATATTCTAATAATGATCAAAAAATAAATTAATAATCTATTATTAATAAGATAGATATCAATTATAATATAATTACAAAACCTAAAATGATTCAGAAGCAAAGCAAAATATATTACTATATAATAATTTTTTTTAATTTTTTTTTCTTTTAAAAAGTTTCTCTATATTTTTTTGATGAAAAATGATTTATATAAATTATATTTGTCTAACTCATAATTTATTCTGTAATTAATATATTTATAAAAATAAACAAATAAATAATTAAAATGAATATTTAAAATTATAATGAAAAAAATGAGATTCATATTATTATTTATTATTTAGGGATACCGGTTTAATTTAAACTAGATATTTCTCACTAATAATTTATTATGTAATAATATTTCAATAAAAATAAACTGTTAAATATTTAAAATAAAAATTTAAAATTATACTGAATAAAATTTAAAATGAGATTTATGATTTATTATTAC